>JASDQU010010061.1:62674-90824 GCA_032191745.1 Picea mariana | reverse complement strand
GTTATTTTGCACCTATTAATTCTACTTTTTATAAGAAAAATAATCTAGATAAAAATTGTCCCTATAATAATTTAGAACAAGAT
This sequence comes from Picea mariana, assembly GCA_032191745.1. NCBI lineage: Eukaryota > Viridiplantae > Streptophyta > Pinopsida > Pinales > Pinaceae > Picea > Picea mariana. Next base: position 90,741 of record JASDQU010010061.1, on the reverse strand, counting down.
ATTTATAATTTGAAAAATGAAGGTAATATCCTCCTGCTAGGAGACTTTAATGCTAGGACTACAACTAAACAAGCTACTCTTTTAAGTGATGAATCCAACCATAATCCTTTATGGCTAGATGAGGACCTTGTTTTATCTAATAGCTACAAAAGAAGCTCTCAAGACCTAATTGAGAATTTGTTTGGTACTAAGTTGGTCAAGCTCTGTAGCTCTCAAGACCTAATAATTTGCAATATAGTAATGAAGTGGCCAAACTCCAACCAAATGGCATGTATTCATGGGCTAGGTAGTAGTGTTGTAGATTATGTGATATCTGATATCCCTGTTTCTAACCAAATAACAACTTTTGACCTTTTAAATGACCATGAGCCCGACTCTAATCATAAACCTTTAACCCTAACTCTAAAATTTTCCATGCATAGGAGTACCATTGAAAAGAATTATGATAATCAAAGGAATTTGCGCTTTGACAAAAGTAAAATTGACATTTTCTTAAAGGATTTAAATAGTAAATTAAAACTCCTAAATTATAAGGACAACATTGAAGAACTCTATCATAATTTTACAACTACCCTTTCCACTTCCATTAACAAGTTCTCTTTCGAGGTGTCCCATAAAAAGAATAATAGAACAACCAACCCTTGGTATGATAAAGAATGTAAAATTGCTAGGAAAGCCATTAGGGATGCTTCTAATGAGCCCTTAAAACTTGATAAGATCAATACGTACAAAGCCCTAATTAAAAGAAAAAAAAAGATACTATATCAATAAAAGGCAAGAGCAACTTTCACAACTATACAAGTTGGATCCTAAGAAGTTCTGCAACCAAATTCTAAAACGCAATACTAAAGAAAATAATAGGATTCTCTTAACAGACTAGAATTCCTACCTTAAAATTCTTTATGAGTTCCCTAATGCCATGGACACCATTCCTATTGTCCCTACAAAGGAAGAATTTTTTTCTTTAGATGACATAGAGTTTGGGGTTAAGTGGCTCACAAATGGGAAAGCTAAGGACATTGAAGGCTACCAAGCTGAAATTTTTAAAATCGGAGGGCCAATCCTTATCCCTCACATATACAAGCTCTTCAATTTAGCAGTCAAGTAGGGCTTCCCTAAACCATGGACGCAAAGCCTCATTGTTCCTATTTTTAAAAATGGGGATAAAAACATTCCTTCTAATTATAGTACCATTATGATTAGCCCAATTTTAGCTAAGCTTTATGGAATCATTTTGGAAAAGAATATTAGCATTTGGCTAGAAAGTCATGGTAAAAGAGCTAAAGGCCAAGCCGGGTTTAGGAGATATCATTCAACTATGGACCATCTTGTTACCTTTAGGATCATTGCAGAGGAGTTCCACAATACTAAAACCAATCTTTTTTGTTTTTTTGTTGACTTTAGGAAAGCTTTTGACATGGTTCCTAGGAAAAACATTTGGAATAGGTTGGAAGAGATAAAAGTGCCTCTCGAGTTGAGGGTTGTTGCAATAAGGATGTATGAGAAGGTTATTGCTAAGTTTAAAAACACTGAGGCTGGTCAAAAGAGATTAATTGCAATATCAGAGTCAAACAAGGTTGTCCCTTGTCCCCTACCCTTTTTGGCATATACATTGATAAATTAGAAGAATGTTTGGCAAAAGCAGGTTGTGTTGGCCCTACACTCACTAGTATAGTCATCAATCTTCTTCTTTATGCTGATGATATCGTTCTTATGGCAAGGAGTCCCCATGATCTTGAAAACCAACTAAGAATCCTCAAGGATTTTTGCTCCAATATGGGTATGACTATTAATACTGATAAGACTAAGGTCATGATTATTAAATCCAATAAGATCCCTTATGATACCTTTGTATATGACAACAACAACTTGGAGGAACTGAATTCATACAAATATCTTGGAATTGATATTCGCCACAAGCTTAATTGGAATTATAGCATTGAAAAAAGGAATATTGGGGGATGAAAAGCTTATTATGGGCTTGAAAACAATTGTAAATCAGCTAAACTTTGGAATTGGGATAAGAAGAAACTCCTCTTTGAGACTCTTGTTACACCTATTATTATTTATGGATGTGAAGTGTGGGGTTGTAGTATCTCTCGTGAATCCTGGAGAAAGATAGGGTAAATACAAAAGAATTTTATAACCTATAATCTCAAAATTAAAGGAAATATGCCCTATCCCATCCTCCTCGTAGAAACTAGCCTCTCCCCTATTGAGAGCATGGATATGACTAGATACCTAATGTATAAGAACAAGTTAAACAACATGGAAGACAAGAGGCTACCTAAAATTGCTTCCAAATCAAGTCATAACCACCATCGACTCAAGCGAGGATGGCATAAGGACACCCAATCTTGGCTAAATGATTGGGGAATAATGGAAGAAACCATTTTGCAGAATAAAGATACTATTCAAAAAAAGGTCAAATCAAAATTTAAGGAAAAAATGTGGTGTGATAAAGAGTTAGAGGAAAAAATAAAATTAAGGTATTATAAAGATGTAATCAACCGTAATATAGAAGATCAAAATTATCTATCTGTTTTGCCAAGTGTAAAGAAAAAAATAATCATTGCTAAGATAAGAACAAATTCTCACGAGCTCCATAGTGAAACTGGGCGTTGGTTAATTCCTAAAACGCCATGTGATGAAAGAGTGTGTCACCTTTGTGACACTAAGAAGGTTGAAGATGAAAAGCGCTTTCTCTTAGATTGTCCAGCCTATACCCATATTAGATCTCATTTTCAAAATATTGGTCACACTACCAACCTTCCTAACCTCTTAACTCAACAAAAGTATGGTGATCTTGGAAACCTTCTCTTAATGCTTTTTGAGCAAAGAAACAAAATTCTAAAGAATCACAAGTAGTCACTTACCCTCTTAAGGTCCGATAGACCAATTAGGTCTTAGTGGACGTTAATCATCATCATCATCATCAAAAGTTGGAGATCATCCGAATAAGCTTTACATAAGGATCTATATGTTAACTCACATGTCAAATAAAAGAACTACAACATCAGAGAAATTGAGCATTAAATAATGCTTAACATTAAATTACATCTAGGTAAAAATACAAGGGCTAGGAGAAGGTCCAATTCTTTAAAAACTTAAAGGGTGGCTATGAAATCTTGTTATTCATGCAACGTTTAAAGGGCGTGGAAACTACCAGTTATTCATGCAACGTTTAAAGGGCGTGGAAACTACCAATCGAGGTGGCAGAGAATAAGTCAGTAAGGGATTGTATCCCATATTAGACTCCACGCGAAAATTGAATTTATTCCTCGGTCAACACATAACAAGACAGTCACCACGAAGCGCCCAACGTATCTGGAACTGAAGAATATAAGGTGAAAAGTGCAAGAAAGAGCTAGATTTGAATTTGACTGGTAGTGAATTTCATCAATTTAAACAGTAGACAAGAGTGAAGCATCATGTGCACGACTGGGAGATTATAGGAGAGACAAGAATCAGGTCAATATCATCCACGGATGAATAGATTTCATGTGCAATGCATAGCTGGATAAAAAAACCTAAATAGGTTCTACGAATTTAATAGGAAGATGGCTACGACTTGGTGGGAAAATCCACGCAAAAAACTGTAAAATCAAGATCTGAAGATATATACGTTTCTTAAAACCTCTTGGATAGGTTAAGGTTATATACCAAAAATTGTTGGCGATTTCAATAGGAAATTAAATGTTACTTGACATTCCTAGATAGACCATATCATTGAAAACCGATAACTAGTCTCTTGAACAAAGGACTCTAGATTACAACACTGGATTTAACCAACGAATACTACGACGGGTTTGGTTGGAGTGGACAAGATCAAGGAAATCGACTATAAACTGATCATCATTCTGGGTCTCAATATTAATGAGAGTATCTACTTCGAATCTGAAAATATGGAATTCAAAGCGAAAAGTGATTTTTAACCACTGGTGAAGATTCTGAAATCTTTCAAAAATATGGCTCATAAATGAAAATGGGAATTAAGTCTTCCATGTCTATGGTGTAGAAAAATATAAACCTGTAACGAAATTTCACATTTGGAGGAAACTAGGTTTGAAGGATTCTCGAATATCTCCATTAAAACGATTCCCAAAATGCGTTTTCTAAAGATATGGATTCAGATTTCTTAGGGAATTTATTAAAATGTTAGAACCAAACAGGTTTCAGAACCTCCAATGATGGGGTCTAGGATTGCATCACATCAGTGTATTGAATAAATTAATGCAATGATACTTGCATTAATGCACACAAAAACTAGAGTTTGTGACCGAACCCTTGTATTGCGCCAAACTCAACCTTCCATATGGATTCACCTCTAAAACAAATCTAGAATTACAATTTACCCAGAATTCCACTTCCTAATTATTTGTATTAATTATACAGTGAATTACGCCAAGGTTTATATTCTGTGGGTAGCTTCTCAACCTCGTCAAGATAATTACTCCGAAAGGCGTACACCTATTGACAATGGGCACATTTAATAGGTTTTTAGTGCTTAATCAGTTTTGTATGGACAAGATTAAATATTGATGGAATATTCTTAGTCGTCCCAATAAATCCATGGTTATGATTTCAACCACTAACTTCTTCACTATTATAAAGACATCAGTTTACATGTTTATTTTTTTACTTTTACTTAATTATATTTAAAATTTACTATGGTGACTAGGTGATTGCCACCTCTAAATAATTAACTTTTGATTTTCTAGTTTTGAGTAATTAACATTTTTAATTTTTTAGGCCAATAAAATTTTTTAAGGCGTTCACCAGTCACAATTTTCTTTTCTAGGCCGGCTGAAACCTTTCGGCGTTCACCAGCAGCAAAAGTTTGCGGCTGTGCTAGTTTACAATTCTAACAAACAACCCAAAGGCGACGACAGTGAGAATCACACCCTTTTTGTTTTTACAATCTTCAACAATTATAAAACTCCAAATTCTAAAACTCCAAACATAGAGGAAAATAGACAGTGGATCAGGTCTTAATCAATCTAGGAATGAATCATAAATCCTAGTAGCCATTCTGATTTTTAACAATCTCCAAGGGTAACCCGGACATCAATGTTCAAGATAGGCTCATAATAGATTGGAAAAAGAAGGAACATTACAAGGAAATTCAATATACAACTGAAAATTGACATGGAAACATAATCATAAAATTCACTTCTAGATTACACATGAAGCCATCAAGAGCTTGCAAATTCGATATCAAAATTTCAACGCAATTTATGGCAGTTTTTAAAACTATATATACAATATAAAATCCAAATAAGAACATTGTAACGGATGATGAAGAAATCAAAGACGTTCTTAAGCATTGACATTCTTGAAGATGTCCTTTGCCAACTGACAAACTTTCTTCCCTCCCACCTGCTAATCATCAAGACTTCACCGGTACCTCCCAACCAACGTTTGGGGTACTCTTCTTCCTCCTTAGCCCCAAAATCCACACAAACCATTAAACACTCTAGCTCCCAACTTGCCTTGCAAGGTAAAGCCACCACTCTATCTCTCTCGGTATCCCAAAATAATTCGATAGCATAACTTTACCAATAACCAGTCGTGATCCCTTTCCCATCTTCACCATTTTATTTATAGGAATTATCTCACTGACCCATCCCCACTTGCATAATTATTTGCTTTTAATTAAATAATTTTAGAATTATTCCTCCTCACACTTTTAATGCTCCTTAAATCACTCCTAGTTGTCTCTTTATTCCCCATATTCCCATTTAATGACCGACGCGTTACTAATTCAGAGTTGAGTTAAAATAGGAGTCTTGTTTTAGTTAAACTAGTGGTAGTTAGACTCTAGATACCATTCTATGCATACACATATTCTCTTAGCTTTATTTCTTTCTTATCTTAAATTCTGATTTGGTATTTTCTTGCACACATGTGTTTTTAATCAAATATTTAAGTTTATTTAATTTACTTAATTCTTAAATTGATTTACCTCATTCTTTTTTTAATTTAGTTAATAATTTTGTTTTGGTCTCCTTACAAAAACCTGGACTTAGGATTAATTTTTGAATAGGCTTAGACTTTCACTTGGGATTTAAAATTAAAAATTTCAATTCTTAATTAATTAATTAAATCCAGTAAGTCCTAAATATTTGTTTTCAAGGTTTAATGATTCTCTCAAGGTTTCCTAGGCCATCTAGATTTATTGAGTCAAGTTTTATTTACATGACCTTCCCTTCAAGAGGTAGTATGCGCTCCAAGGGTGCCACTCTCCTTTTACTGGTTTTGGTAGCTGTCCAACCCTTGGAGTTAACTGTCCATTCATGAGACCCTGTGAGAGACTAAGGGATTCTAAGGAATAAGGAATCCACCTTATTGCATGCCCCTTAGAATCTTTGTGAGTGACTGTCTCAATCTTCCCTCACGACATCGCGGACCTCTCAAACTAGGTAATCATTAACCTACAATTTGAGCCACAGAGGGAGTGTTGGTAGGTTGTGTCATGGACGCTGCCACACCTCTCCCTCAATATCTGGTCTATGTGCATGCATCCTTTAGTCCTTATGTGATTCGAATTAGCAAGAATTCATCAGCCTGCATTCATTAACAAAACATTGTCATTGATCCATATACAAAATAATATTATACTTAATCATATGTCACATATGCATAAATGAAATATTCAGACCAATACAATCCACTCCTTGACTCAATACAGAGTCCAAGGAGGTCCATTGATGCCATTGACATCTACATTCTGTCAAGTGTCCTACACACTCAGGGAAAAATTGTCAATAGCATATTTCAGTACATATATATAAAATAACATTAAATCACAACCATCAACATCATCATAAAAATCCATAAGTGAAACAAATAACCATGTATTATAACCAGATCACTTGCATGCAAGTGTCCTCCAAGAATAAGTCGATAACATATACTCGCAAGAGCAGGATATTAGATACACCCCCTCTTGGTTTAAACTTCGTCTCAAAGTTGTAAAATATATAAAATGCAGTAATAGAAGTACCCGACAAGCTCTATATGTCTAATCTATCAAATAAGTAAGGAAACTATTGACGCATATCATATGCGTCCTCCCAGGTAGTCGAGTGTGGACTATAATTGTCCCACTAGACCTTGACCTGATCGACTATTCAACGCCATAGTTGTCAAATTTGATGGTCCAAAATGAATATTTCACCCTCGTTCGACACCTGCAAAGAACTCATGTCATTCACATGTGTAGGATCACTAGCATAATGTCTCAAACCAGATACATGAAAAACATCGTGCATACACCTCAAAGAATCATACAAGGCTAGTCAATAGGCCACAAGTCCCTTCTTTTCCAAAACTTTGAAAGGTCCCACAAAGCTAGGAGAGAGTTTAACACCATTTCCAAACTTGATCGAACTCTTGTGCAGTTTCACCCGCAAGAAAGAATGGTCTCCAAATTCATAACTGCGGTCAACACGATGTGCATCAACATAACTCTTCTGCTAATATTGTACTTCTTTAATCCTTTGTCTTATTGATTGCATTTGTTTTTACAAATCTTGGATCACTTATGGTCCCACCAGGACCCTATCCTCAATTTGATCCCATCTGACATGGTTGGCTGTAAAGAAACTCAAACGGTGCCATCTTAATTTTACTTTGATAGTTGTTATTGCATGCAAATTCTACTAGTGGAAATAACTCTTCCCAAAATCTATGTTGTTCCATTACATACATACGCAACATATATTCCAAAATTTGGTTCATCCTTTCCATCTTCACGTCCGTCTCAGGGTGATATGATGTACTAATTTTCAATTTTGTTCCCAAAGACTCTTGGAAACTAGTCCAAAATCGTCCTGTAAACACCAACACTCAATCGAATATGATCCTTCTTGGTATGCAATGTAACCTTACAATCTCGTTGAAAAAAAATATGCTATGTCTAGCGCCTGATATGTCATATGTACAAGAATAAAATGTGCACTCTTAGTTAGAGTGTCAACTACCACGAATATCGAATCGTGTCTCCTTGACATCAGTGGAAAACCAACAATAAATTCCATCGAAATGACCTCCCATTTCTATTCTGGAATAACATGTGGTTGTAGTAATCCTGTCGAGTGTCTATTTTCAGCTTTCACTTGCTGACATTTTAGACATCTCACCACGTAACTAACTATGTCTGATTTCATTCCTTTCTAGAAGAATAAAGGCATAAGGTCTTCCCTCATCTTTGTGACTCCTGGATGAGCCATGTACACTGCTCTATGAGCTTCTCTTAAGATCAATTTTCTCACTTCATCATTAGGTGGTACATAAATTCTGTTATTATACCTCATCAATACGTCATTGTCCAATTTATAACCTTCAAACCTTGGTACCATCATGGTGTCTTGTCCAATATTTTCCTTAACCCTTTTGTACTAGTCATCGTCAACCTATATAGTTAGAATATATTCTCGAAGATTCGTCTGAAGAGGTATTATCGAGAATATGCGTGGTCTCTGACTCAATGCATCTGCCACTCTGTTCACCATACCTTTTATGTAAGTAATCTCGAAGTCATATTCGCTACGTAGTTATGACTAACGCCTCTATCAGGTGTTCAAGTTAGTTTGTGTAAATATATGTTATAGTCCAAAGTGATATGTCTTTAGTTCGAATTTCCATCTAATCAGATAGTGTCTCCAAACTCTCAAGGCATATAGAGTGGCCAATAACTCCAAATCATGTGTTGTGTAGTTCTCCTCATGATTTCTCAATTTCCTTTAAATGTAAGCGATCACTCAACCGTTTTGCATCAAAACTCCTCTTAAACCTTCCTTGGATGCATCTGTGCATACCGAGAATTCCTTGTCTATGTCATGGACCTTGAGTATCGGTGTTTTTGTCAACAACTCCTTGAGACTTTTAAATGCTTCCATGCATTTCTCGATCCATATAAACTTCTTGTTTTTCTTTTGCAATTTCGTGATCGGATTTACTATCTTTAAAAAACCTTCAATGAACTGTCGGTAATATCCTGCAAAACCCATAAAGTTGCATACTTCTTGTACATTTTTCATTGAATTCCATTCCATAATAGCCTCTACCTTCACCAGATATGATATTCCCTAAGTAATGAATCTTTGATTAGTAAAGAGAACATTTTGACAGTTTCCCGTATAATTTGTTTTCTTGTAGACATTGTAGTGCCAATCTGAAATGTTCATCATGATATTCCTTCGTCCAAGAATAAATCAGCATGTTATCAATAAATACTTGAAAAAACTTGTCCAAGTATTCATAGAACACCCCATTCATCAAGCTCATGAATACCCCAGGGCGTTGGTCAGTCCGAATAGTAGGATTGTATACTCATAATGACCAAATCTCATCTTAAATGTGGTCTTAGAGATATTTTCCTCCTTAATCTATAACTGGTGATATCATGATCTCAAGTCAATCTTCGAAAACATCATCGCTCCTTTCATCTGATCAAACAAATCATCTATTCTTGGCAACAAATATTAGTTCTTGATCATCACTTTGTTTAATTGAAGGTAGTCAATACAAATTCTCCGTGATCCATCCTTTTTTCTTACGAAAATAACTGGCACACCCCAAGGTGACACACTCAGACATATAAGTCCCAAGTTCAATAATTCCTTCATTTTCATTTTCAAATCCTATAACTCATGTGTTGACATCTGATAAGGCGTTCTATCTATCAGCTCAGTTCCAGGTTTCAATTCGATTGTAAACTCCAACTCTCTATTGGGTGGAAAACCTGGTAACTCTTCTAGAAACATGTCAGCAAACTCTCGTACTACTGGAAGGTTTTCTAATCCTTCCTCCTCGCCCCTTTAATTTAGTGCTAATATTGCATGTGACTTACATCCTTTGTGCATGATCTTATGTAGCTGTAAGGAAGAAATGAACCTCATGGACACTCCCTGGTTTCTTCCTACAATTAGTCTTCTCTATCCCACATCATCTGTCAAGATTAACCATTTTGTTGTACAGTTGAGTATCGCATCATGCGATTCCAACCAGTCCATACCGATCACTATGTCATACGATCCTAAGATCGTGACATATATGTTGGACTTCATTACAAAATCTCCCAATTCAATGTTACAGCCCATAACCCTTCCTTCAAACTTTTGTTTGGTACCTGAATCCATTTCTACGCATATAAACTTTTCCTGCTTGTCTGCCTTTACCTTAATTCTCTTTAGCACTCCACTATAAATAAATCTCTCGGTAGCACCTGGATCTATCAAAATTCTAAAAGTTTGATCAACGATTGTACCTGACGTCTCGAGAACAGTGGAATGGTGCTTGGCCTGACAGTTATTCATTGCTCCATGAATCCTGTGGGCCTTTCCCAAATATCCCATTGTAGTGAGTCCTACTGATCTGACCGCTCTAGCCTTCTTAATAGGACTGTCTCACTGGTAATGTGGCTCTCCACATGTCCAACAACTAGTCTTCAGTTCGATACTCCTGGTCCCCAAAGTAGAAGTTGTTGTCCTACCAACTTGAGATCCTAGTCTGTTCTGCTGAACATGCCTAAAATATTGTTGTTGTGGGCGACGCTATTGCTGATGTAGTGGTCCTATATAAGTAGTCCATTTTTGAGAAACCAATCATCATGGTGTCATGAACATGGGTCCTCTAGATGTATCTCGATACCCTGATGTCTCTCTGAGTAGTGTTTGATGTTGCTGCGCTCCTGAGGTCATCTGTCTAGTCGGTCTTACATGAGTTTTTCCCTGACCCCCACTGGTCAATCTTCCTCCAATGTGTGGTCCTTCTGGATTGCATTGTGCAATGTCTGAGGCATTAGGATCCTCACCTTCTCAAAAATGTTTAAGTTAAGGCCAAATACAATTTTTTTGACCTTCATATTCTCCGTGTTTAGATGTGGAGCATACCAAAGCATCTCCATACACCTGGATTCATACTTTGGTACGGTACGATCACCTTGTCATAAGGTGTTAAACTCATTGAGTTAGTGCTCGATGAATTCCTATGACAAATACCTCTCCCAGAAACACTCCTTGAACAATTCCCATGACATGTCTTCAACGACCATGTTTGGTTGAGGTAGGAGCATCTTCCACCATAGAAGAGTGCTCCCCTTAAGCTAAAAGACTACCATGTGGACCTTCATGTTGGAGGTGTAGTCACAAAGTGAAAATAACATCGCCATGTTCTCTAACCATGCCTCAGTGGCTTAGGCATTTGTGGTACCCATGAACTCAAGAAATTTCACCTTCTCGAGTTCTCTATGAATGCTACCACTACTAGTTGGAGTGCACTGTGAACCCTCATTGGGTATAGGCTCTCTAGCCTCATCTCTATCTAGTCAGTTTATCAAGGCCTCTGAGATCCTCTAGAAGGACCTCATCAAACCAACCACATCTCCCACGACAACCTGCTCCTGCCGAATGACTTGTTCTTATCCTTGGGGATTAGACCTCTCTAGCGTGGATGCCACTGGAGGTGTTGCACCTCTCCCCCTAGCACCATGTTGTCTACCTTCATGGCGTCCTCTAACCATGATTACCTACATGGAAAAATTTCAAATTTTAATTAGTGATAAGGTATAAGTGATAATTTTAACACATGGAAGACGTAAGGGTCCAAAATCACAAGGTTGAACCCACTCTGATACCATATGTAATGAACCTACCATTACAACAACAAAAGTGATGTACAATATGTAATTAATTTTTTTTTCATTAGGAAATTAAATGTAACCACATAGAGAATAGCAACACCATCGACACATCATCCTGATTAATAATGAAACATAATTAACGAATTGACATAATTAACAATGACACATATTCAACACATCATCACAATAAATAATGACACATATATCAATGGATCATCACAATAAACAATGACACATATATCAATGCATCACGATCAATTGAAGCAAGATACTGATAATAGATCAACCATGCCACTTAACATTAAAGAAAAATACTCGCCCAACCTATCTTGCATGGTTAGGACCTCCAAGACACATAAGAAACACTCAAGCCCAAGATTCATCCGATTGATTTTGACCATTTAAGGTCTCAGGACTGGAAACTATTCTGAGGAACAAGGAAGTGTCTAAATCCCACTAATCCAATCATGTTGAAATTCAACTAGATCAATTAATCAATCTTAATAATCAATTATTCATGGTGCGAGAAAATTTACTACAACATACATTATTTTAATTGACACAATTACCACCTATGAAACATTCCAACAATAGTCCAACTACAAATGATATATCAATCTAATTGACACAAATTCCACCTATGAAGCATTCCAACATAAACCACAATTAACAAGATCATCATTCCCACCTAATCAACAATTATTCAATGTGCAACATAATATTATATGACACTTATAAATCTTCGAGCAATAGTGGATGTGAATGAGTAAGAGGATATTTCATTAAGAATAATAAATCGAAAACATAATTACAATCTTAATCTCATGCAACTTAACTATAGATATTTATATTAAGGAATATCCTCAAAGAGTATGTCAGGGAAAAGCTAAATTACATAGTCATTATAAGAACCTGTAATAAATCAATCTTCTTATGCAATCCATTGAATTTAACACCACCTTTACATTATGTATTCATTTATAAGGCTAATAAAATCATTCCTAAAATCTATTAATAAGAAGTCAATTGTTATCATATCCCTCTTTAAAGAGATAAGAGTGTCAATCATAACATCAATATGGAAGGATTATGTGATGACCTAAAAATCTAATTTAAATTTAAAGGAAGCACAAATCTTATTAAAACAATATTTGAGAACTTCAAGGATAAATTAAAATCCAAATTAAAGTTTAAAGGAAGGACCAATTTTCTTCTTAACAATATATGAGAACTCTAGGTTACCTTAGGTTATCTTACTTGCACATCCATTTAACAAAAAGGTCAACATCATATTTAATAATTCATAAGGAATCTCTCCCTCATTCATATCTATAAATAAAGACTATAAGAAGTCCACTTCATAGAAATAGTAAATCAAGACTATGGAGGCTACTTCAATGTTCTTATACAAGATCGATAGGATTTCAATGCCATATAAGTAGTATGTAGATCAAGAACTATTAAATAATAAAGGTAAGGAATCCAAGATGACTTGGAAAACCATTATGGAACTAAAGGAAGACCCAACTAAAAACATAATGATGGCCATGCTATCTGAAAAGTTCAGTAAAGAGTTAAGGGGGAATCCACTGTATAAGATTTACATAAGGATATATATGTTAACTCACAGGTCAAATAAAAGAACTACAACATCCGAGAAATTGAGCATTAAATAAGATTTAACATTAAATTGTATCTAGGTAAAAATATAAGGGCTAGGAGAAGGTCCAATTCTTTAAAAACTTAAAGGGTGGCTATGCAACTTTGTTATTCATGCAATGTTTCAAGGGTGCGGAAACTGCCATTTGAGGTAGCTGCGAACAAGTAAGTAAGGGACTGTATGATCTTAGACTCCAAGAGAAAATTGGATTTATTCCGCAATCAACACAGACCAAGACAATCACTAGGCAACTCTCAACGTATTTAGAACTGGAGAATTTAAGGTGAAAAGCACAAGACACAGCTAGATTTGAATTCGACCTGCAGTGACTTTCATCAATTTAAATAGTAGACAAGAGTGAAGCATCATGCACACCACTGGGAGATTACATGTGAGACAACAATCTGGTCAATCTGATCCACAAGTGAATAGATTTCATGCGTAATGCATAGCTGGATAAAAAAAACAAAATAGGTTCTACAAATTTAATAGGAACCTGGTTACGTCTGGGTGAGAAAACCCACGCAAAAATCGATAAAATCAAGATCTGAAGGTATATACGTGTCTTAAAACTGCTTGGATAGGTTAAGGTTACATACCTAAAATTGTTGGCGATTTCAATAGGAAATTAAAGGTTACTTGACATTCCTAGATAGAGCATCTCGTTCAACACTGATAACTAGTCTGTTGAACAAAGGACTCTAGATTACAACACTGGATTTAACCAACGAATACTACGACGATTATTTTGGTCAGAGTGGACGATATCAAGGAAATCGACTCTAAATTGATCACCACTGGTGAAGATTCTAAAATCTTTCAAAATCCGGTTCATAAATGAAAATGGGAATTAAGTCTTCCAGGTCTATGGTGTAGAAAAATATAAAACTGTAATGAAAGTTTACATTTTGAGGTAACTATGTTCGAAGGATTCTCAAATATCTCCATTAAAACGATTCCCAATATGCGTTTTCTAGAGACCCGAATTCAGATTTTTTAGGGAATTGATTAAAATGTTAGAACCACACAAGTTTCAGAACCTCCAATGGCAGGGTCCAGGATTGTAGCACATAAGAGTATTGGACGGATTAAGGCAATGATACTTGCAACAACACTCACAAAAACCAGAGTTCGTGACCGAACCCTGTGTATCGCACCAAATTCGACCTTACATTAGGATTCACCTCTAAAACAAATCTAGAGTTACGATTTACACAGAATTCCACTTCCTAATTATTTGAATTAATTATAAAGTGAATTATGCCAAGGTTTATATTCCGTGGCTAAATGGTTGACCTCGTCAAGAGAATTTACAATTCTAACAAACAACCCAAAGGTGGCGAAGTTAAGAATCGCACCCTATTTGTTTTTCCAATTTTCAACAATTAAAAAACTCCAACTCCTAAAAATCTATACACAGAGGAAAATGGACAGTGGATCAGGTCTTAATCAATCTAGCAATGAATCATAAATCTTAGCAGAGATTCTGAATTTAACAATCTCCAAGGGTAACCCGGACATCAGCGTTCAAGATAGGTTCACAATAGATTTGAAAAAGAAGGACCATTACAAGGAAATTCAATATACAACTGAAAATTGTCATGGCAACAAAATCATAAAGTTCACTTCTAGATTACACACGAACCCATCAAGATCTTGCAAATTCGATATCAAAATTTCGATGCAATTTATGACATTTTTTAAAACTATATATATACAATATAAAACTCAAGTAAGAATATCATAAACGATGACGAACAAATCAAACATGTTCTTCTACGTTGGTTCTACTGAAGACGTTCTTTGATAACTGTCCCTCCTTCTTGCTTCCCACTTGCTAATTCTCGAGTCTTCACCGGTAGCTCCCAGCAAACGCTTGGGGTATTCTTGTTTCCCTTTATCCCCCCAAGCTGCAAAGGGTCCACACACACAAACCATAAAACAATCTATCTCCCAACTTGCCTCGTAAGGTGAAGACACCATTGTATCTCAAGATGGGTATCCTAACTCTCAGAAGTAAAACCACTCCAAATAATTCAACAACATAACTTTACAAATAACCAGTGATGAACCCTTTCCCATATTCACCATTTGTTTCATAGGAATTCTCTCACTGACCTATCCCCACTTAACATTTTTTTTTTTTTTAATTAAACAATTTTAGAATTATTCCTCCTCACACTTTTCACACTCTCCACAAGTTGCAAAATAAATTCCATATTTTATTTTAATTAAAAGTCAATTTTGCTCACATTTCCCAAATGAGCTCCTTAAATCACTCCTATTTGTCTCTTTATTCTCCATATTCCTATTTAATGACTAACGCATTACTAATTATGAATTGATTTAAAATATGAGTCTTCTTCTAGTTAAACTAGTGGTATTTAGACTCTAGATACCATTCTATGCCTACACATATTCTCTCAGCTGTATTCCTTTCTTATCCTAAATTTTGATTTCATATTTTCTTGCACAAATGTGTTATAAATCAAATCTTTAGGTTTATTTAATTTACTTAATTCTTAAATTGATTTACCTCATTCTTTTTTTTAATTTAGTTAATAATTTAGTTTTAGTCTCCTTACAAGAACCTAGACTTAGGCTTAATTTTTGAATAGGCATAGACTTTCACTTGGGATTTACAATTAATAATTTCAATCCTTAATTAATTATTTAAATCAGACAAGTCCTAAATATTTTTTTTCAAGGTTTAATTATTCTCTCAAGGTTTCCTAGGCCACCTAGATTTATTGACTCAAGCTTTGTTTACACAATGTGCCTTTCAAGACGCACTCTGTGCTCTAAGGGTGCCACTCTCATTTGACTGGTTTTGGTAGTTTTCTGACCCTTGGATTCAATACTCCATTTAGGCGACCTTGTGAGAGACTAAGGGATTTTAAAGAATAAAGACTCTACCTTATTGTACGCCCCTTAGAATGTTCATGAATGACTATCTTAGTCTTCCCTCACGACATCATGAACCACTCGAACTAGGTAATCATTAACCTACAATTTGAGTCACAACATAAGTGATTGTAGGATGTGACGGAGAATCTTCCACACCTCTCCCTCAATATCTAGTCTATGTTCATGGCCCCTTTACTCCTTATGTGAGTCATATTAGCAGGCATTCGTCAGCATGCATTCATTAACAAAACAATGTCATTGATCCATATACAAAATCATACTATACTCAATCATATGTCACATATGCATAAATGAAATACTCTTACCAATACAATCCACTCCTTGACTCAATCCAGTGTCCAAGGAGGTCCATTGATTCCCTCGGCATCCAAAATCTATCAAGTATCCCGCACACTTAGGGAAAACCCATCAATAACATCTATCAATACATATATATCAAATAAAATTAAATCACAACCATCAACATTATTATAAAAATCCATAAGCAAAACAAATAACCATGTACTATAACTGGATCACTTGTATGCAAGTATCCTCAAATAATAAGTAGATAATATGTGCTCGCAAGAGATGGATGTTACACATGATCTATGTGGAGAATAATATCAAGAAAAGAATGACATTGATCACAGAGGCTTCAGAAATTTTGAAAAGCATGGTTTCTTTTGGCTTGAGGGTATTTACAAGACGACCTAAATAATGAAGAAGGTTTTTACCTTGATGTAGTGGTACCCTTTGGTATTAAGGTTTGCAATATGACATAACTAAGGAGAAGAGAGGATGATATTCCCTTTCCAATTTGGATCAAACAGTTGAATGCATGCTAGAAAAAAAAGATAAAAAAACTTGAGTAACATTGTTCAAGTGTGTATTGAAGCCATATAAAGGAGGGAAGAACTATTCAAAAGGCTCATGAAGGTGGACCTAGCTAGAAGCACTAATGAATTCCAAGATCCCAAACTGATCCTCAACTCGTTGTTCCTAACAAAACAAGAGTTTGATGAGCAAGTTGAGATATTTAAAGGATTGTCAATTGAAAAATTATATGATATACTTGAATATGATAATGACGCCATAGACAATATGCTATTAGATTACTCTATAAAAAAATCAAGACATTGAAAAAGAATTACATGGAATTTCCCTTGATCTGAGAGACTTGGAGGGCAATTTGTTCAACATCAAAATCCGTCATGAAATCAACGTGGCACCAATGAAAATTTATATCGAAGAATGGTTTAATAAATCTATCGACAAGTTAACCACCGAGGGGCAAGAAACAATTGAGACGGTTCGTGTAACCATTAATGAAGACAAT
The DNA here is from genome assembly GCA_032191745.1 of Picea mariana. Lineage (NCBI taxonomy): Eukaryota > Viridiplantae > Streptophyta > Pinopsida > Pinales > Pinaceae > Picea > Picea mariana. Next base: position 73,188 of record JASDQU010010061.1, on the reverse strand, counting down.
AAAAAGACACCAGAAAGCAAGTGAACACATGAGGGACCATCATAGTAAGTTTACGCTGATCACATCCTTATTTTATTTGTCAAGTTCTTCATCTGATTATTCCACCTCTTTCACTAGAAAGCTTTAACCGAAGACTGATAACTCCTCTTTTCTTCTTACTAGGTCTTCTTGTTCTTTCACTGCCCATCATATTCCTTCTACAAGATTACATTTTTGTGTATATTTGCTTTATGGTCTGCGAGAGCCCCAATCCCAGTATTTAAGACACACATTTTAAATTTCAAACAATATGTAATAGACTATATATTATTTAGAAATTTAGGAAAGCTATTTTGAGAACAATCTCGACTGTACTTTGTAACCTAGAGTTTTGACTATAAAGTATTTGAGGTTGATCTATCTTTATCTCTATTTGAGCTTCCCATGTTCACTCTGTTAAAGTTATCTTATGCATATAGACCATATTATTTTTATTTTTATGTGATCATAAATCTTTAGTCAAACTATGATGGATGTGAGGAAATTTTGCTTATTTGTTTTAAATGTGGTCATGTGCTCGGTTCCTGGTCCTTTCTCATGAACTTCCTTTTAAAATAAAATAAAATATCTTACCTTCATTTGATTGCAATATATATATTTCTTTTAAATTACTACAATGAACTTATGTCAAGTCCCACATTTTGAATATTTAGAATTCCCAAGAAAATCTAAAAGAGGAGTACCACCTCTATAAAAACACAGGGGGATCTACATCCTCCTGAGGTTTCCATTTTGGTCCAAATGGATTCAAGCGTCAACAATAATTTGAGATGAAATACCTGGGTATGATGCATTATTTTTTAGGTCTAGAGGTATGGAAGAGTCTAAGTGAGATTTTCCTTAAGCAAGGAAAATATACTGTAGAGATTCTCAAGATATTTAGAATAACGGATTATAAAGATATGCCTACACCGATGGTAATGAATTTGAAGTTATTAAGTGATACATATTCATGGAAAATGGATGCCAAAATGTATAGACATATGATTGGTTTGTTGATGTACCTAACAAACACAAGGTGAGATATATGTCTTGGGGTGAAGACATTAAGTCAGTATATGGTTGAACATAAAGGTGTTCACTTGATTGCAAAAAAACATGTGATGAGGTACCTGAAAGGTACATTTTACTATGGACTCAGATAATTTTTTGACAGTGAGATAAGCCTGCAAGGATATACTGATTCAGATTGAGTCGATAGTGTCACAGAATGGAAGAGTACATTAATATGTTTCTTCAGTTTGGGGTCATCTATGATCTGATGGTTTAGTAGGAAGTAGACTAGTGTGGCACTCAGTACAGTTAAGGTAGAGTATATAGAAATGTCTTCAACTAGCAGTGAAGCAGTGTGCCTTCGAAATCTTCTTGCAAGATTTTTTGATCTCGAGTTAGAGGTGACTTGTACCTGGAGTGACAACTAGAGTTGTGTGAAGTTGTAAGAGAACTTGGTGTTTCATGACAAGTCCAAGCATATCAATATCAGGTACCATTACATTAGAGATATGGTGTAGAAGGTAGCAGTGAAGCTCCAATATCTTGCTACATATGAGCATATAGTGGATGTGTTGACCAAGCCTCTATCAAGAATGAAGTTTTTGTACTTCAGGGACAAGTTTGGTGTTTTTCAGTAGGAATTCCCTAGTAAGAGGGAGTGATGAGTTACATATGTGATTCCAGAGCAGCAACATCAGAGTGTGGTAGTAGTAGCGAGTAATCATTCATGGGCATGTTATTGACTATGGCACTAGTTGACATGTCCTTGGACAAGGTCAACAAATGTCGATTCAGGGCTCGCGACTTTCCCATATTTTCAAGATGGAGGGCCAACTTGTGTGATTGGAGGTGTTTCCTAGACTTGGGATAGATGGGTAGTGTGTGCCCACTACATCACCTAATCCTTGTGATTAGATGCCTAGTCATTGTGGACCAGTTGCATGGTGTGCCAAATAGAGGTTACTAGTTTTGTATGAACTAGATGTTAGATTCTGTGTGAGATGGTGAGTTTACTATTTATGCATGAACTAGATGCCAAATTCTGTATGAGTTGGTGAGGTTACTAGTTATGAATGAACTACATGCCAGATTTTGTGTAGGGTAGAAAGTTTACTAGTTTTGTATGAACTAGATGTCAGATTCTATGTGAGATGGAGAGGTTACTAGTTATTTATTAACTAGATGCCATATTATGTGTTTGCTAGTGATTTTCCTAGTTTTATATGAACTAGATGATGCCTTGTGATGACATAAATCCCAGAAGGATGATGAGACCCCAGATACATGACTATGTCATGACCATCAGATACTCTGTCTGTGACTATGACAAAGCATGTGTGACTATGATGGTGATACTTGTGACATGATATGTTTGGTCATGAGATAGCCTATGTGGTTATGGTGATGCTACTTGTAGACTGGTCTACAAGACCATGTGAGTATTTCCCATGCCATGTGAGATGGATGGATGTGTTTGATACCATTACATGAAAAATATATTAGATAATACCTCCCTAGATAAGACAGAGTGTTGATGTTTTGGTAGCTGCCAGAGGTATTAACCTCCAAGTGTAACCTTTGTACTTAGAATATAATATTATAGAAGTAAGAGAACCCTTAAACAGATGTGTGAAAGCCTTAGAAGAGAAGTCTGCACAAGGAAAATAATAGTAAAGTATTAGAAATCCCTAGAAAGAGAAGTCGGCCCCACCTGGAAAACTCACTTAGACATGCTAGTATAAATAAGGAAGCGCCTTAGCTCATTTGGTCACTCTCACACACTCACTCAGCTAGTGCACAAGTCTAAGGATTTGCAACTACAACAGTAGGAGGCACAAGTGGAGTGAGCAGGCAGTGAGTTGTGCTAGAGTATTCTCAGTCTTTCTAGTATCTCTCTTGTGCTCTTCTCTTGGTAAAGGTACACCTCCATTAGTAAAGTTACTTTCTCTTGGTATTGTGCTGTTGTTGCAACAATGATGTTTCTGGTTAGGGTTTATCTATTGGATATAGTGTGGACTTGCTAGAATTATTCTATTTAAGAAAATGTTATTGTTCTGGGAGGTGGCATATTTGAATGCCTATGATTGAGTGACAATAATCTCACATTTTCTATGGTTAAACGAGCATATCAAAATTTTAACACTAACTACTCACAAATTTACATAAAACAAAAAACATCACAACTCAAAAACTACAACTGAAATTCTATATCCTCCTTTACCTCTCCATCCACAAATTCATAGTAATCGAATGCTCCTTTTGGAAGAAACACTGCTTCCCTAGACACGATGTTTGCTTTCTTATTTAATTACCTGTAGATATGCTGGAACGAGAGCAATTCATAAGAGCTTATTCGAGAGCCATTCATAAGAGCTTATTTAAAACTCTAGATCCCGGAGTAGAAAACCTAGTCCCACATTTACCACTTATGCCTTTTTTTCATGCCCAATCTATTACTAACTTTGCGTCTCCCATAATCTGGAGATTTTTAACCCCTTTTCATGTGCATTAGTCACGTGATTTATGAGAACAATGAATTCAGTCCAATTATTATAGCCTCTTCCAAGAGCATAGAAGATGTGAATATAATGGCTCTAGCTTAAATAGAGCACTACACCAACACCAGAATGGGGACGGTGTCCCTGGCTTTCTCCATCGAAAAAATCCCACAAGATGGACTGGTTAAGATTTGACATAACCGAGATCCGAGCTTTCTTCTTTTTCTTTACCATGAATTCCTTAGTGAGATTGATGATCTGCAAAGCATAGATCTCTGGATGGATGAAAGTGTTTTTAAAAATAAAGTTGTTACGATACCTGCCTATGTCCTTAATGAATATATAGGGAAAGGCTTCGAGATAATGGACGGTCTTGTCTTCAAACCAGTACCGAATACTAGCTTCGAGTTCTTGCTGCATCCAATTACCCTGGGGCTTCAATTATTTAGTCAACATAGAAAATAAATTATATATGTCATTATAAACTTTATGTTGATATAGTTTACTATGATGTAATGGTATTATGATATTATACAATTAAATTATGCATTCTAATACTCTTTAAATATAATATTAACTTTTGTAATAATAATCTATATTAATATATGTTATCAATAATAATATAAGTGTTATGGTGTATTAATACATTTTAAAAAAATCAATAGTTATTAAATATTTATAATTATTAATAAAAGATTATATATAAATGATAGTAAGTTTTTTTATTTAATTATCTTTGTAAATGATTTTAATTGATATTTTTCTGTCATTATCAATATATTTGTTTTTATATTATTATTATTTTATTTTTTTTAATTTTATTTTTATTTTTAGTTATAGTATATTTGACAAAATCATTTCAGTTGATATATTTAAGTTAATTATTGATTAATTATATTTATTATTTTAGATCTTTCACTAAATCTTTTAATGATGGGTGGATCATCCACTAGAAACATTGATACCAATTTAAAAGTATAAACACAATTTATTTCCAAAATACTATCCATAATAATGTATAGTTATATATAGTTTAATAGGATTTATTATGGTTGATTATGTTTGGAAATTGTTAACAATCATTCACATGTTTGGATATTGTTAACTATGTTTATCTATGTTTGACTATGGTTCTTTATGGTTCACCATGATGACCATGGATTACCATGTTTATTATTGTTCAACAATGTTAACTTTTGTTGAGTATGCTTGTCCATGGTTGAGCATGGCTAACAAAGCTTGATTAATGTTAACTATCATAAAGTATGTGGACATAAAAGTATAAATTATTTCAACTTGCAATGTTCCTCAATTGTTATTTAGCATTTTGACATTGATCTTAATTGAATTATCTCAAATTGCAATAACTTGGGAGGCTTATATGTTGGATTGTGACATTCCTTAATGTTTATCTTTCACTGCAAGGTTCACGTGGATTTACTTATGTCGAATTTATTCATTCCTCAATGATAATGTTGAATCGTGGGGTTGATGAAGGGTTGCTTCATAGTGTGATGTTAAGAGGTCAACTTCAGTATTATGTCACATTATGACACATAGATGTTTATAATATGGTTATATCTATTGAGATATTCATCTTGGTTGAGTTATGCCAACTTGCTACGTTCCTCAAGTGTTATGTCACATTGAAACATTCCCCAAGGTTTATTCTATATTGTGATGTTCTTTAATGACTATGTCACATTGCATCATCCATTTTGGATGAATAATGTTGAATCACTAAGTTCCTCATGATTATGTTGTACTGTGAAATTCTTCAAGGGTTATGTCCTATCAAATTAGTTTGATTGTGGTTGACTATACTTGAACATGATGTCCATGGTTCAAAATGGTTAATTATGTGTTACCACATTAATATGGTTGAATAAGATTGACTTAATGTCACATTGCGACATTCATCTTGATTGAATTATGTCAAATTTCCATGTTCTTAATTGTTATGTTGTATTTCAACATTCTTTGATAGTTATGCCAGATTTAGTTTGATTGACTATGGTTGATCGTGGTTTCCATGGATGATCATGGTTTACTATAGATAGCCATGTTGACCTTATGTCATATTGTCTTCTCGATGAAGTATTTTGGAACACTTATTGTTCATGTCAATTTGACACATTTAAGTGCTAAAAAATTTAAGTGATTTGACGGTCATTGTGAAGAAAATAAAGAATATTTAATTCTATAAATATGTAGTAATTAAAATTATTTAAGATCTACTGTATTCTTGGAAAATTTCCCTAATGGATGAAAATTGTTTACATATGTTTGGTATATTTTCTCTTGTTTTACCCAGTGTTTTGGAATGAAGTGAGATGAAATATTTTCCACTATTTATTGCTATAATTAAATGCTTCAGATCAACACTAATATAGAAGGTCACATGGACTAGATTTAGGAAACCTCTAGTTTGACATGGAATTTCTAAATTTGCAATAAAAGTCATCAATTTAGAAATTCCAACACCTTGATCTAACAATTATCAATAAATAAGACTTCATAATTATCTAAGGATCAATCACAGGACATCAAGTTTAGACTGGGGTTAAGAGGTGTAGATTTAAAAGAGATATGACATTATATTTATGATGGGGTTCATGGGAAGAGCGTGGTTCATAATCTTGGTCAATGCATAAGACCTTAGTGTTTCCCTAGTATTGAAGAATTTGGTATTCTGTAGAAGAATGGAATTGGGTCTTATGATAGTGACACCACCTATTAGAGTAGGAGTATTGATAAATAATTAAATATCCAGAAGGAGTATGAAGAGGCTTAGTAGTAAGGAAAGGGAAAGGAGAATGATGATTATTGAGTCCAAGGGAGTGAGATTAGGGAAAGAAGGATTCTTTTCCAACTCACATTCTCCAACCAAGATGCAAATGTATTCCTTGTCCAATGTGGGGCTCTCAAATAATGTTATTTGATTTCTAAAAATATTAATAAACAAGAATTGAAATCTATAATGAGTACCCATTCAAATTCATTAATTTGGATTTGGATCAACCATGGTTTGGTTAAGGGATCAATATGCTTTTGAACAAGCTAATGAGGCTCTTGTTAGAGTTGATGCCAATGCCTCATCTCCAAATAGTCGAGAAGAAATAAACAATTATGAAATTCTTGGAAAAATCCATCCAAATTAATAACATGTCCATATGTGGAGCCACAACAATCACTCTCATTGAGTTTTATATAAATGTCACAAGATTCCTTATTTTTTTCCACCAATCCAATGCCAAGTTTGCTAATTTCGTCTCTGGAATGGTTTGTTATTCTTATAACATGTTTGGGCATGATTTGAAAAATGCTCTCATAATTAAAATCCATGAATTTATTTTTTCACCCTTTATGTCATTGCTCTCTTTAGGGTGAGAGATGGTTGTGTGTAACTAAAAGATTAAGACTAAACTACAAGCTAGGGGAACATCATTTCTTACAAAACCTATACCATTTTAGGCATCATGCAAGAATGAAAGGTTGCAATATACTACATAGTGGTTTCTCGTTGGGGTCCCATGAATATCAAGGAGATAAGTCTTTGAGTCTGGAGAAAATGATGAAAAATTTCAAGGTGGAGGTTAAAATTTCGAAGAAGAACTTGGATTAGAAAAGTAAAAGGATGTTGGGTGGACATGGGAGACAAAAATAAGTAAATGGTAAAGAAAATAAACTTGTGGTAGAGAAGTGATCCCTAATAAATGAACTCAATTTCTAAATAGGAAATAATTCCAATTCGATGGATGGCAAAACCAAAAATATATTTCAATTGAGACTTTGATCAAATACTTTGATATTGAATAATAATCCAAAACCATGTAACTAATAAAAATAACACATTACAATTAGAAACAAACAAAAATGCTAAAGATACAATATTACAAATATAAACAAATTACATAATTATTATCTAACATATTTTCTATCTTTATTCCTTTAACAAAATAACTCTTATATAAATGATTAAAAATTAAATTTTATTAAATTTAACAAAGCCAAATTTAAATACCTATAAATAATATAAACCAAAACTATATAATATTTCAAATTAACCCTTCATTCATTCTCCTCCCACTGATAACTAATATTAATTATTAATAGTTTCTTTGTGTAATTCCTTAAAAAAAAAAAAATAGTAACTACATATAAATTACATTTTAAACATTATAACTTTTTAAAAACCAAAATGAAAAATATCTCATTTTAATATAATTTTTAATTATTATTATCAAAATATTTTACACATGATTTTTAATTATTATTATTATTATTATTTTGATATAAATTACATTTTAAACATTATAAATTTTTAAAAACCAAAATAACAAATACCTTATTTTAAACATGCTTTTTAATTATTATTATTATTATTTTAATGTTGATACCATTTTTATTAATTCGTGAATATTATATATGATACTTGAAACAACCAAGTCATGTAATATGCGTTATTATGATACTTGAAACAACCAAGTCATGTAATATGAGTTAGTCATTGCTCTTAATATTCACTCATTTATAAATTCTTTGTGACTCTTAAATTATAAAACTTAAAAAAACAAAGTTCTTTGTGACTTTTAAATTATAAAATTAAAAAGAAAGTCCATTATTCAAGCTCTTAACACTTACCCATTTATAAATTTGTATATTTTTATTATTAAATAAAGAAATTTGTCAACATAGATTTTTATTTTATTTTTCACGGGAATAATATTTTTCTGTGGTTTTGAATGGAAATAATATTTCTCAGGAATACTACTTCTCTACAGTTTTGAAATTAATATTTCTCCTCGGTTTGGAACGGACATACTATATCTTTGCGGTTTTGAAATTATATCTCTGTGGTTTTGAATGGGAATAATATTTTTTTTTTAAGATTATATATTTAATGTTTTCAACGCCAATAATATTTTTTTTTAAGGAGATATTTTATTTCTAAGATTATATATCTAGGGTTTTGAAGAGGGATAATACTTCTTTGTTTATTTATTTTTTAGGAGATATTTTATTTCTAAGATTATATATCTAAGGTTTTGAACGAGAATAATCTCTGTAGTTTTTACCTTTTTTACCCAGAATAATCTCTGTAGTTTCTTTGAACTTCTCTGTCGTCTCCATAAATTAGTTTTTGGCTTCTTCAAACAGTTGAGCATTTGGACATCTCAAATGAGGTGAGTCACTTTTTACTTTGATTCAATTTTAATTTTACATAAAGATATTTAAATATATATATATATATTTTTTATTTTAAGTTTCATAAGTAAAAGTTGATTTGAGAGATAAAATCAATCAATAATAATAATTGTTACATCTTTTTTCTCTTCTTTTCAATATGAGCGCTCCACCACCTATTCCAAAAACCCACCCTAACAAGGGGAGGCCCCCCAAAATCACCCTAGAGCTCCTTTACGATTATATGGAATCAATAGAAAAAAAAAAAGAGAAGAGAGAGATGCCAAAATCCAAATAGAGTTAGAAACATTAGAAAAAAAGAGTGAAGAAAGAGACGTAAAACTCAAAATAGAGCTATAGGCAATGATTGATAAAAAAAATTAAAGATACCATTCAAACTCAAATAGATGATAGATTTTTAGGGTTCAAGAGTGAATTGCAGACAATGAATGATAGAATTCAAGAAATGGAAAAAAATAAAAAATCAATCAAAGAAGGAGAGGTTGAAGAAAATCACAACTTGAGGGATAGGATTAAAGAGCTAGAAGAAAAACTAACCAACAATTTGACCCTCAGTAATATGGAAAACAAATTGGATATCAAACCCATGAAATAGGAAATAAATAAGCTAATTGAATTGGACCATGAACATAACAAAAGAGCCTTGAACCTCATAATTTTTGGTATAAAAGAACAACAAGAGGAGGATATGGTAGCAATAGTAAAAGAAGAATTAAAAAATAAATCAAAAATTGATACAACTTACCTCATAGAAGCAAAAAGGCTAGGAAAAATAATTTATCACAAAGATAGGTTGATCCATGTCAAAGTAGGTTGTAATCCGTGTCAAAATAAGTTGTAATGACCATAAATATAGCGTACCTAGTAAATCTTCGAGCTTAAAAGGGTCAGGAATATTTATAAATGAAGACCTCATTCCCGAAGACCAAGCTGAATTAAGGAAGGAAGTTCAAAAGGTAAAAGAAGCAAGGAAAGAAGGAAAATGAGTAATAACTAGAAATCGAAAACCTATTGTTAGGAATAGAAACCAAAAGGATAATAATAAATAGGAATTCGGGACACTTGGGATCCTTTTTTGGAATTGTCGTGGCTTTCCATGGTGCAAAGGTCCAATGATAAGTTGGATCTCAAGTGGTATTAATATTATCTATCTAGTTGAAACTTGGGAGCATGAGGAGTCTAGGGTCCCTAACATGGAGGGATTTGTCTTATGGTCGGCTTGGAACAAAAAATCTCACCATAGAGGGATAGGAGGCATAGTTTGTTATATTAGAAAAAATATTTCTCCTCACATTCAACTTCATAAGATTGACCCTCTTAATCAATACATTTGGACAGAAATTTCAAACACCAATGCTAAGAAGATGTATATAGAAATTTGTTATTTTGCACCTATTAATTCTACTTTTTATAAGAAAAATAATCTAGATAAAAATTGTCCCTATAATAATTTAAAACAAGATATTTATAATTTGAAAAATGAAGGTAATATCCTCCTGCTAGGAGACTTTATTGTTAGGACTGCAACTAAACAAGCTACTCTTTTAAGTGATGACTCCAACCATAATCCTTTATGGATAGATGATGACCTTGTTTTATCTAATAGCTACAAAAGAAGCTATGAAGACCTAATTGAGAATTTGTTTGGTACTGAGTTGGTCAAGATCTGTAGCTCTGAATACCTAATAATTTTCAATGGAGTAATGAAGTGTCCAAACTCTAACCAAATGACCTGTATTTATGGGCTAGGTAGTAGTGTTGTAGATTATGTGATAT
>JASDQU010010061.1:25815-42719 GCA_032191745.1 Picea mariana | reverse complement strand
AAGGAAAAAATGTGGTGTGATAAAGAGTTAGAGGAAAAAAGAAAATTAAGGTATTATAAAGATGTAATCAACCCTAATCTAGAAGATCAAAATTATCTATCTGCTTTGCCAAGTGTAAAGAAAAAAATAAGCATTGCTAAGATAAGAACAAATTCTCATGAGCTCCATAGTGAAATTGGGCGTTGGTCAATTCCTAAAATGCCATGGGATGAAAGAGTGTGTCACCTTTGTGACACTAAAAAGTTTGAATAAGAAAAGCACTTTCTTTTAGATTGTCCAGCCTATACCCATATTATATCTCATTTTCAAAATATTGATCACACTACCAACCTTCCTAACCTCTTAACTCAACAAAAGTATGGTGATCTTGAAAAGCTTCTCTTAATGTTTTTCAAGCACAGAAACAAAATTCTAAAGAATCACAAGTAATCACTCACCCTCTTAAGGTCTGATATACCAATTAAGTCTTAGTTGATGTTAATCGTCATCATCATATTTTTATTATTAAATTAAGAAACTAGTCAACATATTTTACATTATACATAAGTAATATTTTAATATATTAGTGTAGATGATTTTAAACTTGGATTTATAATATATTGAAAGAGATTCAATTTTTTTAAGTAAACTAAGAGTCTTGTGAATATAGTTTAAATTGAAAAGTAATAAGTTTATGATGAGAGGAGTTGAGCATAGAGAAAAAATAAATAAATAAAATTATATATATATCTATATATAACAAATTGATGAGAATAAAATTGTTTACTTTAATTACGCCCAAGCCAATGTGATAAAGTTGTTTGAATATATTGCAGATTAACTATTGCTTCCTTAACCAATACTACTATATCAATAAAAATGTTGATACCACCACTATATACCCCAGCCTTCAACATTTTACCAGAAACAAAGGGGGATAATGTTTTTTCCAAAATAATATTATAATCGTATAGAAAATTTGTCTAAGGAATTAGAGTTGCATACATGGTGTTTCTTTATACGAACCAAGTTGCATACATGGTGTTTCGTTATACAAACCAAAGTCTAAGATTTTTTTTTAGCTTCTATAATGTAGATGTAATTAGGAAAACATGGATTTCTAACAGATAGAACATACAACACAACACAACAATCTCTATATTATTCCATTGAAGAAATCATTACATATATATCAGAAGAGTAGGTTTAACAGACTTCGATATAAACGGATCTGAACTGCCGGTGAATCTACTTGTAACAATATTACTTGATTTTCTCCATTATTCTCTAACACTCCCCGTTAATGGAGAAATGGATTTTCTACCACACCTTTAATGCTTACATTAAAAATTACAATACAACACAAAGATTACAACACTAGAACTTTCATCTATCTGTTTGATCCGGTCTTCCTTAGCACTGAAACTCACTTTGCAATCACACAGTTTCCGCTCTTTATTATTCCTCTTCTTAGAGCTTCCCATCGACAAATTTAAATTCAAAATGCCTCTGACCATCTTTCTTGCACTTGTATACTGGACACTTTGACAACTTGGCTCATCGGGGCTTCCGTGATAAAAGATGACAATTATTGATGCATTCTATGAACTTTCCTTCATCTGTAGGATTTTTTCTTTCGGCTATCCTTCAGTATCTAGAAGAAAAGTTTGGATACCGAATGTCCTCAACACTACTTTACACAATGTGACTTCCAATAAAAACAATGTACTTGATACTGGGGCTACCAGCTTGCATCAAAATACAAGTTCTTATTTTTACATAAACATTTACACACAAAACTTTAAACTCACCAGATAAATGTAACCTGTAATTCTTGATCTTGTAGCACCAAAGTACAACAAGAGTCTACAACTTATAACATACTAGACATAATCAAACTAGTAACATGCTCTTGTGGCACCAAAGAACACACAAGAACTACAAGATTGAATTACATCACTATGTTCAAAATTTGATTCTTCTGGTTCTTCATAATCATATAAAACAAAAAATCCACAACTACACACAAACAAACTACAAACTCCATAAAACAACACAAATTTGTAGCTGTCATTCAACTAATTTCTGGCTCGGTTAACATTCCCCAAAATAGCTGCTTGGAATGTGATGAAAAATCCACAGTTTGCAACTGAAAAAAAATCTAATGCTAATGATAGTTCTGTCTTCAACACTTGTTGGCGACGACTTGACGGCTCCTTCATACTGGCAGATACTTGCGTAGATTCTCATAGTAAGTAGGATAGCGACGGATGCTGCAAGTATTGCTGGGCAGTTCAAACAAATTAGTGATATCTCTCTGCCAACGAATATCGATCCCAGTTCGACGATCTCTCTCTGCTAGTGAACAGTGATCCCTTGATGGCTTGATTGAAATCGGTCTAGTTTCTCATGCCCAACAACGACAATCCTCCTTCTTTTCTCCACAGTAGCGGATTTGTCACTATTCTCACACGCACAATCACTTGGAAAAAAAATTAACTCAAAAAAATCACACAGAAAGAACACTCACGCAGAAAACATATCAACTCTCCTACATATATACAGAGAATAAGTTCCAATGGTTATCACATCTTTTGGGCACTCCCGTTAGAGATTAAGCCCAGCCAGGCTCTGATACCAAATTAGGAAAACATGGATTACTAACAGATAGAACATACAACACAGCACATTAATCTCTATATTATTCCATTGAAGAAATCATTACATATATATCAGAAGAGTAGGTTTAATAGACTCCAATATAAACGGATCTGAACTGTCGGTGAATCTACTTGTAACAATATTACTTGATTTTCTCCATTATTCTCTAACAGATGTATGCGATGCTTCATTGTGAATACAATAAAAGCCAAGCTCCCAACCATATTATTATGAACTTGTTTGGTAGTTTAACAAGACAGGTTGTAGAGCAATAAGTCTCTGTCAAAGGTTTTGATTCATGTGGGTCTATTTGAACTCCACAAGACTTGTTCCAAGCTAGTAGGTGGAGTTTGAACTCCACGATATTCGTTCCAAGATCCTAGTACCCTTGCAATAGCTTGTAGTACCCCTGCAAGTGATGGTTTCTGATGGTTTCCAAGCTCGTTTGTTCGACTGTAGTCAATCCAAGAGGCCTTATGATTGGTGGTTGTTGTAGTGTCAAGACATCACTACTGGTAGATTTCCAAGACCAATATTTTTACGTCGAAAGGCATACACCTATTGACAATGGGAACATTTAATATGTTTTTAGTACTTAATCAGTTTTGTATGGACAAGATTAAATATTGTTGGAATATTCTTAGTAGTCCCAATAAATCAATGGTTGTGATTTCAACCACTAACTTCTTCACTATTATAAAGACATCTGTTTACATGTTTATTTTTTTACTTTTACTTAATCATATTTAAAATTTATTATGATGGCTAGCTAATTTCCACCTCTGAGTGATTGCCACCTCTGAGTGATTAACGTTTCATTTTCTAAAAAGCCCAAGTTTACCAGCCACAATTTTTACTCCAACTATTATTTACTGGGTGGGATCTTCCTGCCTGGAGCTCTTACCACGTCATATTACCACGTCGGTTATTTAATGCATAGGGTTATGTGGTTATTTAATGCCCAGGGCTTGGTTATTTTGATGTTCACCAGCCACAAGTGACTTGTGGCTGTGCTAGTATATGTAAGTCAATTGATTATGCATAACTTGACAAACGTTTACACATCTGTATCCGAATTCCGTGGGCATGCAATAACCTATGCAACGAAGAGAATCCTAAAGTCGTGGCGGAAGTACAAGAATCAGAAGTGAGAGTTGAATGAGGAACTAATAAGGGAAATTTGAATGAGGAACTAATAAGGGAAAGCGTTTTCATAAATATAAACATTTAAAAGTCACTAGAAATCCGTTGGAGCTCAACGGTTAACAGTGGATTTTTCTTATTTTTTTTGTAGGAGAGTGTATAGTAAAAATTGCAGTTCCCATCTGATAAAAAGAAAATTGAATTATAAGGGATGGACAGATAACACTCTAACTGGAGGAATGGCAATGCAAACTGAAAACAACTCGGAACTAGAAATCTCGACATTGTTTAAGTAAGAATGTTGAAGTTGCTTGAGCATGTATTATCTTATGACAGGTTTGATTGTGTTGTAGACTACATGGATAGTATCACGTTAGCCAAATCACGTTATCTCCTCCTCCAATGGTATGCATCCAACACCACTTGAAGGATCGAAAATTATGGAGGATGTGGAAGGAGTAATTACTTTTATTTTGTTGATTCAAAAGCTAACAGAGCCATAATAAATCTTAACTAGTTGTGATATATATATATTTACAGATTGTAGTACAAAACCAATAGTGAAAAGTAACCGCTGTCAAAATCATGTATTTATTGTAAGGCTAAAGAAGCTAAACTAACTCACCTCGAAATGGTGTATTTATTGTAAGGCTGAAGAAGTTAAACCAACTCACCTCAAAGATTATATGTGCCTATATGAAACAGGCATTAGAGGCGCACAACTTTTGATACATCAAATATAATATGGTTTACAATAGAGTTTCAAAATTTACGTTTTCCACAGAGCTTCACTAAGTAGGTTTAGTGCGGAACATGGACAATCTAATAATACTGTAGAGCTTTCATAGTGTTTACAAGAGAGCTTGAACAAAAATAATACCTGGGAGATTCAATAATAATTCGTAAAACAGTTCATACAACAGAGCTTCAATACCCCAAAGCTTATAAACATGTGATATCAACTTTTTTTCTTTTACATAAATTAAATATTGGTTGTAGTCAATCCAAGAGGGCCCATGCTAGACAGGTGGTTGTTGTAGTTTCAAGCCATCACTACAGATAGATTCCCACGCTTTACTCACCCTACTCCACATCGTTCCCACGCTTTACTCACACTACACCACATCGTTTGAAACTGGTGCCATGATCCATGCACGAATTAGACATGTTAATCTAATCCATTTCCTCCCATCGTCCTCAATGCAGAGATAGGACATGTGCAAATCAGGAGCTACCTTCTCTGTTCAATGAGCCCTGACTTACACAGGGTCACCCTTTTTTTTCATCTTGGTGTAGGCCTTTTCATTTTCAGGATTTTGCTCTCATTTCTATTCATCCCAATAGTGGAGCCATAACATCCATCCCAATAGCGTAGCCATAACATGTTCTTGTTTCTAAGCCAGTTAGAGATCAAACATCCCAACCGGCTCGAAAGGCATAGTTAGTTAAAGATAGAAACCCATAGCTTGTTTATGATCCACCAACAATAGCCATTGAAGGAGTACCATCAATAGCATTTGAACCAAATCAATTTTATCGAACAAAAGTAGCACCATGAGCAAAGGCCTAGACAAGAGAGGGGATAAGTGGAAAAGGTGGTTGATTGCCTTTGTTGACCGAGAACCCATTGATCCATAACCAGCTCAAAGGGAATATCCCACCATAGAGAAAAGGGTGGGTGGTAGCTCATAATTCTTAGAATGATGGCAGGGTAGGCTAAGCAAGCTTAATTCCGAGCACATAGGGATCATCTTAGAGCTCAAAACTATACATCAGGATCATTCCTCTAAAGTTTGGCTAGAAACCCAGATTGCAGAAAAGCGGAGCCCCAATCTTGAACCTAATGGGATAAGAGCAACATTGGCTTGAGTGAGCTACTTATTAATCCATTGGAAAATGAAAAGGTCAGTAACCATAAACCATTCGAGAGTAAGCATCCTCGCCGGAGAAATGGGAAGCACCTAGACTAGCTCCAACTATGGGTTACAAATGAAATGACACTCTGATCCAAAACAAAGGCAAGGTAGGAAGCTTTGGTAGTTTACTACAGGAAGGAATCCACCTAAGCTCGGGACCAGGTTGTACGAACCAAGCGAAATGGGGTTAGGTGCACAAGGAAGGAAAGAAGCATAAAATCTAGGGCATGACCTGAGGCAAATGCTCTTAAGATTGAAGATAACAATGATTACATAGTCTCTTGGTTGAATACTCTCGGTTGGCAGAATCCTAATCCCAGCATAATATGATCCAGTTCCTGAAAATCAATTGGACTTGGCTCTTGAGATTATTGTGAATAAAATTTAGTAACAACGACAAGTTTGAAATCGACTCTGTTGTACTTGTTGGACCTGGTGTGGGCTAAGGGTTTAAAGGCTCTTGGCTATAAGGTAGGCACTGCAGAGGATAAAAAAGAAGAGGCAATAGCATTTTCCCTAGGCGAAGCAAGGGAAAGGAAGGAGGGATGTCGAGCAAGGGAGGGTGCTGCAGATGAAGTTATCCCCGATGTGAAGTTCAAGGAAAACAAGGATGATGAACAAGGGTAAAGGATATGCGTCGACGAGCTCCATGACCCTCCCTGTGGGACATAATCACAGTAAGACGGCCCTCCCTGTGGGACAAAATCACAGTAAGTGTACGCAATTTCAATTCATTTAGCACCTGCAATGCACAATAAGTATACTCAAATTCATTTCACTCACCTCGCTTGATTCTACATACCTAGAGAAACGATAGCAACAATGGACCCAACAATTCGACCTGTTCTCCAACCTGCTGGTGCCATCAACATGCCTGTAAGGAGGTATATAAGGTAAGGTCTATTATTCTTTAAGATTATATCATCGTAATACAGGTATACAAGGTAAGGTCTATTATTCTTTAAGAGTATATCACCGTAGTTTATTTGACAACAATAGTATATCACCGTAGTTTATTTGACAACAATGTTAGCATGACCAGGTTTATTTGACAGGAGGGTTTACATGGCCGAGTAGGTGGAAGCTCGAGCTTAGGGAGTTGGGAGTTGACAGTGCACTGCTGACAATAAGTTGTTGTCGGACACCACATCCCTATCATAAAGGGAGTTGGTAGAAAAAATATTGAAAAACCATACAGAGAATGGAAAAACCAAAAACATTTAATGCTATGAAGTAATGCTAGATTGATATCTAGCATTACTTGATATCCAATGATACTACTAGCCAACCTAAATTTTAAACTAAATTTTTGGTTGAATATATGGGCTTCTTCCTCGGGAAGAGGTCAAATAAGACTTCAAAGATAAAAATATAGGATAAAAATGAAATTTTCCAAATAAACATATATGAATTTGTAAAAGCTTTGAGTAAAATACCCTCTTTGCATTAGTCTTTGTATAAAGATAGAAAAACCGATTACTAATAGTCCCTCAGCCCTATGGGCAGGGACTAATAATAAAAGTTCCCCTGAAGCTTATATGAGATGCTTCATTGTGAATACAACATAAGCCAAGCTCCCAACCGTATTACTTGTTTAATAGTTTGGTAATAAAATCCCCATCCCCAAAGTCTCTCTATTCTAGTTCTAGTTGAGGATTTTATATGTAAACCATTAACGTTTTTTTTAAGACATTTATTATTTTTGTAAAAAAAATAATTCTATTTTTATTATAATTTTAATAAATCTTTTGTCAACTTTAAATTATTGGAAATTTTTAGGATAAAAATTGGATTTCAAAACAAAAGAAAAAAATATAATATCAAAATTAAATTTATAAGAATTAATCACATTTTAAAGGATGACATTACATGTAAAAGATAGAGGGGATTTTTTGTACCATAAACGTTTCATACATTAATTTGTTGTTTAGTTTGATTGTGACCTTAAAAATATATTGTTATACAATTTGAGTGGGCCTAATGGTTAAGAACATATGTTTCCTCATAAAATATCACCACTCAAAATAGCTTCATAGTGACCTTAAAAATAAATTATTATTATTAAATTATATAATAATAATAATAATAAAATTTATATACAAATATCCATCCATATATAAGTTTCACATATTTTATATACTAGTTAAAAGATATTCATATATTAATAAAAAAATAATATAAAGAATATGTGGAACATACTCATACATTAGGCTAAATTAATATTTGTTTGTATAAATGATTAGTTATATTTGATATTCTCTTAATTTAAAGAATGAAATAACAAGCCTAAACTAAAATAATTTATATTTATAAAAGTATGAAATAAAGATAAAAGTTAATAGACTTTGTAGAATATGTTCAAGTTGGATTTCAACGGAGTTAATCATTTGACTTTATTAACAACCTTAAACTTAAATGGACTTTTGTTTTGATAAAAAAGTATGAAAAAACACACTTAAAGTTAATATACTTTGTCGAACATGTTAAAGTTTGAAATGGGCTTTGTCGAATATGTTAATTTTTGAAATGAAATCTTTGTCTAATCATCGAATTGTGAGTGGTGGTGAGTGGTGGGAAATTAATGGTGATGATCACGAATGGCTTTTGAATAATTTTCTATATTTTTTTATAATAATTTTATGTACTTGTATAATTTTGTTTAAATAATTTTTATTTTTTCATGTTTTATGGATAGTAAACAACATTAATATTTGTAGATTTTGAAGAGTGGTCTTGAGAAAATAAAAAAAAAAAGTGAAACTTGCGATTAACAACAATGCCCGGGTCTCAAAAGAGTGAAAAGGAAATTAAAAGAGTGAGACTCGTGATCAATAACAAGGAGGGGTATAAATCGATGAAATAAAAAAATTCGAATCCACAATTAAGAATAAGCATTAATGTATATTTATTTTCAAATGGATATATTTAACTGTTTTAAGTTTTAGTTTTTTTTAAGAATCTGATAATATAAATTATTGATATTTTTTGTTGTTTAAATTGTGTTTTTTTATACATAAATATATTTAGTAAGTTTAAAAACTGTAAGACACTTCGATTATACAGATTTAGTCATTCAAATGTACAGATACAAAACATAAACAAAAAAAATCCGAAAAAAAGGATCAAATTATAGAACTTTTAAACTATGACTTTTTAAACTAACCCACAAAACTGATAATTGTTATTTTAACCTCCAACATTAATGCAGATTTATTTTCAAACTCAAAGTCAAAACCAATAAATTTTATTTTATTAATTTTATAGTTATTAATGTAGTTTTATTTTAGATTTGGCCTTACTAAATTTCTTAAAATATTTTAAACCTCCTCTTCATAAAGTTTTATATGTTGTTATTAACTTTTAAAAGTAAAACACTTTGACTTAAGATTTGAGAGGATGAAAACCAACTCCACAGGTGAGACAACACCTGGAGGTTGGGGTATCAAAGCCAAGCTTCGTTCAAATTAATCAATGAGAATGACAATGTATATATAAGATGTCATATGGTTTGAAACGGTTGGAGTCAACCTCAACTAATTACCGTAACTAATTATCCATTATTTATAAGTATCCTCTTTAATGGGGAAATGATTGACATTCACACCTAACATCTCTCTACATAGTTCAAACTTGATCTTCCCAAAAGTCTTAGTGAAAATGTCAACAACATTTTCCCTAGTATTACAATACATTAAAGCAATGTCATACAACATTTTTTCTCAAACAAAATGGAACTGAGTATCAACATGCTTTGTCCTTGAATGATAAATTGGATTATTTTCCAACTTGATTGAGCTATGGTTATCACATTTGATTATCATATCTTTCTTTTGTTCTTCTCCAACATCTTGAAGTAGTCTTCTCAACCAAACAAGTTCATAAGTTGTTGCACACAACACTTTATCTTCTCCCTCGGTGGATGATAAATATACAATAGGTTTCTTCTTAGTGCTCCATGAAAGAATACTAGAACCAATGCCAAAGGCATAACCTGTAATAGATCTCTGATCATCTAGATTTCCATCAGAGTCTGAATCTRAGTAACATGTTAGCTCAACATAGAATGAATCCATATATTTAATACCATAATCAATTGTTCCTTTGAGATACCTGAGTACCCCTTTCACTGCATTCCAATGGCTTTCTATAGGTTTAGCCATAAACTGAGTCAACACACTAACAAAGTATGCTATATTAGGTCTGGTTGTAGAGAGATAGTTAAAGCTTCCCACCATCTATTCATACATTGTATCATTTACCTCCTTCAAACCATCATTGCAGTAAAGTTTCATGTTCTACTTCATTGGAACATAAGAAACTTCACATTGATCTATTTTAAAATTCTTAAGTACTTCTCTGACATATCTACCTTGAGACACAAATATTTTACAATCATTTCTCCAAAATTCAAGACTGAGATAGTAATGTAACTCACCAAGATGCTTCATTTCAAATACCTGTGACATCTTCTTCTTAATTCCACTAATCATTTTTTTCTGAATTTTCTATAATAATTAAATCATAAACATATAAGGAAATCAATACAAGATGCCTGTTTTCATCAAGCTTGGTATACAAATTTAGATCACTTTTTCTCCTCATAAAACCATGTTGAAGAAAGACGAAATATATCTTATCATACCATGACCTAGGTGCCTGTTTCAGTCCATGCAATTCTTTCTTTAGTTTACACACTAAATGTTCTTGACCATTTTCCACAAATCCCTCTAGTTTAGTAAGGTAAACCTCCTTCTTTAACTCACCATTCAGAAAAAAAAAACTTTACATCTAATTGGTGAAGCTTCCAATGGTATTTTGTAGCTAGTGCAATTAACATTCTTATAGTGTTTAATTTAGATACTAGTGGAAATGTTTATGCATATCAATGCTCTCTTTCTATAAATACCCCTTTTCCACCCATATGGATTTATATTTATCTATACTACCATCTCCTTTGAATTAAGGTTTGTATATCCATTTACATCCTATGATCTTTCTATCTTTAGGCAATTCAATTAATTCCCCAAGTTTTTTTTTTCATTATAGAGTCATATTCTTCCTCGATTATTTTTCTCCACTCTTCATGTTCATTAGCTTCATTAAAACTCATGGGTTATATGACATTTGAAATATTACTCATCGAGGCATAATCTTTATACTTTTTAGGTGGACGAACCTGTCGTGAAGATCTTCTCAATTGGCTGGTGACTTGTTCTCTGTTTTGTGAAGATTCTTCTTCACTGTTGGATGTATCCATGTCACTGGATCATTTTCCTGTTACTGCTTATCTTATTTGACCTCCTTATCTTCAAGAAGTACATGCCATCCTCCATGACTGTTGTCTTCATTGTTTCCTTCTACTTGTTCATGGAAGGTTACATCTCTACTTGCAAACACTTTGTGAGTAGATGGATCAAACAATTTATATGCTTTAAATTCTGAACAGTACCCTATAAAAACACATTTGATATCTTTAGCATTCAACTTTTTCCTATTCTCCTTTGGAATATGTACAAAATCCTTAGACCCAAATATCTTCAAGTTATTAACTGTAGGTTTAAAATCATACAAGGCTTCGGAAGGAGTTTTATAATCAAGACACCTTGTTGGACTTCTATTATTTAAATAAACATCAATGCTAATGGCCTCAATCGAAAAATCATTTTATATATTCTTACCTTTCATCATACTTCATGCACACTCCACCAGAGTTTT
Source organism: Picea mariana (assembly GCA_032191745.1). Taxonomy (NCBI): domain Eukaryota; kingdom Viridiplantae; phylum Streptophyta; class Pinopsida; order Pinales; family Pinaceae; genus Picea; species Picea mariana. The sequence continues at coordinate 31,305 of JASDQU010010061.1, read as the reverse complement.
GTTTTTCCTTTCTGCAACTCCGTTCTACTATGGAGTGTGGGGTACTGCAAATTGTTGTACTATTCTATGATCTTTGAAATTCTTGATGAAGTTCCCCAGTATGTACTCTCCGCCTTGATTTGAGTAGATGATTTTGATGGATTTTCCTATTTGGTTCTACACCATGTTTATAATTCCTTGAAGTATTAAAAACCATCACTCTTTTTCCTAAGGAAATAAACCCATGTGTATCTTGTGCAGTCATGAATAAATAGCAAAAATTAATAAGCAACTCTTAGCGACATTGTCTGCATTGGTCCACAAACATTAGTGTGCACAAGTTCTAATTGATATATTTTTATCCTATCATGATTAGTGGGGAATTCATCTATGTGAATCATTCCTAATGCAAAACCTTCACAATCAGCATACTCATTCTTCAATATAGGGAGTCCTTAAACCATACTTCATTTTTGTAATAAAAACAAATCACGATAATTAATGTGACCACACCTTTGGTTCCAAAGAGTTTCTATAGGTATAATTGTAGATGTCAATGCTTGATGATTCTTACTGTTGACATCAAGTTTGTACAGACCTCCAACTCTGACTCCTGAGGCAACATTTCTGTAATGATCCTACAAATCCTTCACTATACAATGTGTCTTGAAGAATTCAACCTTCAAATTCTGATCTGTAATTGTGGACATGGAAATCAATTTTTTCTTTATCCCAGGGACATACACAACATTGCAAATGTGTCTGACAGTACCATTCGAAAGTGTTATTGGAATATCTCCATATCCCTTGATTTGATAAGAGGTATCATCTCCAAGATAAATATGGGCACTATTATGTGTTTCTTTAAAGTTTAAATACCAATTCTTGTTACATGTCATGTGAATTGAAGTTCCAGAATCAAGAAACCATGTATCAACATCATCAGTTTCAACAGACAATCCAACATTAGACACAAACAATTTGAGACCTTTTGGATCAATATTCGGGTTTTCTTTTGCAAAGTGTCCTGAGTGCTTTCTATTTTTATGCCTATCCTCATCATCATTTTTCTTCTTATAAAATTCTCTAGCAGGATGCCTAGTCCTACCACAATAGAAACACTTAGGTTCATTTCTATTTGATGTTATACCTTGATTTGGATTTGGAAATGACTTCCTATGAAATGAGCTTCCTCCTCTGCCTCCTTCTCATGGTTTCCCATTAGGGAATCTCTTATTTCTCCATAGCGCTAAGTGTGAATTCTAAGGTTTCAAATTCACGTGCCTTTCTTCCTATTACAACAATATACATGTCAGTTTCTCAAAAGTAGGAGCTTTCTCCATTGCTATAAGGCTTGTTATAAACATTTGATAGTCCTCTAGTATTTCATTTAGGGAAATTGTGACAAGATCAATATTTGACACATTTTCTCCTGTATCTCCCAATTTTATCTTTCATGTCTACTAACTGTAGTGTCCCCAAGGCCGAGCCCCCTTACAGATCATGTTATATGCAAAGAATTGTAAATATGTTCTATAGGCTGGTGAGCCAAGTTTTGTATAAGCTGTAGGCTTATGTGTTTTGTTAGGCCAGGGAGCCTAAGTGTTGAAGGCCAGGAGCCTGTTGATGTACTTGTATGTATGCACGTCAATTAATAAAATATAAATACCGTCAGTGCAGACCGACCATGATGAATGAGTGATGGGGGACTGAGCGTCCACAGAGTGGGCAAGGGATCATGGGCTGAAAGGTGGGAAAGGGGCTGAGTGAGGAGCCTAGGGGATAAGCCTAGGGGGTTTAGGCCTAGAATAATATTTTAATATTATTTCCTAAAAATACATGTGCACATTCTTTTATCCTAAGTCCTTTTGGAAGGACCCGTGAGTTCCCAAGTGATTGGAGGAAGGCGTACGGATGGAATGCATGCAGTTCCCAGGGTGACAAGTGTCAACCCTGGTGCATGAAAATAAAACAGAGGTAGCAAGCCGTGAGGGGGCTCATTCCATTCGACCCGATTTCCTAGGGGGAGCAGTACGAGCCAGTCTGCAAGAAGCCCTGTGTATGCCTATTGCAGGGAGGAAGCCTATGTTTTGCGTGGAAGATCCGTGTACACCCTCTGTTGGGAGTCGTGGGTCTGTGTCTGTCTCTGAGATAACCTGTGAGTGTAATTCCCAGCTTGCAAGAAGCCAATGAGGATTTCGGGAAGGAATCTTATGGTTTGGGGAAGCCGAGTTAGCCTGTGTGTGAAGTCCCTATTTCGAAATGATTGCTATGAGATCATCCAGTGATTGTCGAACCGATTTGGGGAAACCTGTGACTGTGTTTCTTATGGATTGCTGTGACCACGCAGTACTGGACTGCGTGAGGCTTGTTTTCCTATGAGCGACTCCTCCAGGTGAGAGAGTGTGCAGAGGGAGAAGAGAACTCCTGGAAGAAATCCCTGTAGCTGCCATAGAGCCTAGAGACTTCCGGTCCGGTCTGTTCCTGTAACCCAAGGTAAGGGGGACTGGTAGCCGAAGGATTGTCTAGGTGACAGAGAAGGTGCACTCCCCTGGGGTGGAGCAGGCATGTGGGGAATGAGGGCTTGTGGGCAGTGAGCGTGGGAGATTCCTGGGAGAGTTTTCTTCCTGCTGGTTGTGTATGGGCTATCTTCCCTGTAACCTCAGCCTAGCCTAGGATTCCTTGTCTTCATGTGGAGCTCGGTCCCAGCTCGAGGGTGACCTACTATTGAGCTGATGAACAACGTGGTCTAAGGCTGGGAGGTTCGTGGAAGGCCTGCACTTGGTTGGTGAAATTCTACAGCCAATAAAAGATAAGTATTGAATTAGGCTTTAATTATGTTGAGCATGACTGTGCTGTTTAAGTATCATGTTTTCTGTTGTGTAAATAAATTAATGATGAATGCTATGGTTTGTTTAATTATAGCAGTACCCATATATTTTACTCTGAGTTTTTAAGTGTGTTTAATTGTGTTAAATGCATTTGGTTGGTAAAACCCAGTATGAGTTCTGTAGATTCCATGTACAGAACGGTAACCGAGAGGTTTGGTAAAATCCGGGTAGTGAATGGGTACACTACAAATTGGTATCAGAGCCAAGGTTTCAACACTGAGCCTAGATGGGCCAGTGGAGCGGTCTTTGGACCAAAAATGTGAAGATAAATTGGGCCTGGAATGGCCAATTTTGGACGTTGGTTGTCCCAGTGTGTCAAGTTGTTGCTTGACTGCGTTTACAAGCCAGGAGTGTAGCGGTGCGGCGAAAACCGCAGCAGGTATGGTCTATGACCACAGGAAGATAGGTCTCTACACCAAGGGTGTTAGAACCGTCGGATCTGATCGGGAGGGAAAGAGAACCCTTGCAACCGCCAGATCTGGAGAACGTGCACGAGGTTTAAAACCTTTTGATACTGCACAGGAGTTTAAACTCGGGAGGATCGTGAGTTGTGAGATCCCTGTGGGATTAACTTCCAACCGTCCGAGTTGACAAAAGTTGCACAGGATTTAAGTCCTCATGGGTAGAGAAGAAGTCTCGGAGAGGCGTCGGGATATTAGAATTTAAGAGAATCAAGACCCATCGTGAGGAGGGATCATAGCCGTGAATCTCGGGTGGACACATGCCAGGAGATTCCGCAGAGTCGGAAATCGAAGAATCGGAGTTCTCGAACACATAGAGATCTCGTCACATGGAATCGTGATCCATGATTTCGCAACAAAATCTGGACCGTTCATTTAGTGGACACGTGGCAGAGATCTGCACCATCGGGGAAAGTCCTGACAAGGAGTGAGTCCATCGGTGTTGGAAGTTCATCGGGAAATCGGGAACCCCGGTGACAAGTGATTCATACACTTTGAAACTCCAAACCCCGAAACCCCGACAAGAGCTTTGAGTACAGTCGCGGGGTAGAGGTCACATGGACCTGACTTAACCGCGAAGGGTTAAAGAAAAAGGCGCATCGGCATATCAGGAATCGGGATATCGGAGATCTCGGAGGCAAAGGTTTCATGCTTGGGAAAATCACGATACGCAATTTCCCGATAAGGCCTAGATGTGTGGGGCCACATCGACTGTCAGAAGGATAGGTTGCAAATTTGTAGCAACAGGAGAAAGGACTGTTGACAAGTTAACAACTGGGACCCATCGGAGATCCTGTGAGCATATGAGCATGATATTGAAACCGTCGAAAACCCGACGGGGTAGGGTGGAGGTCATATAGTGTGGTTGTATGGTGAGGCTCTAGCCCCGAGGGCTAGCACGGACGAAGTGCATCGAAAATTGGGAAATTGGGGATTCTGCTATCAAGCGTTTTGGCGCATTCATATTTGCAAAACCCCGAACCCCGATAAGGGATAAGGCCAGGGTCACGAGTCAGCGATCACATTGGCCAGAGATGAGCTTCGAGGACTAAGGCATATCGGAGAATCAGGGGTTGCGAGGACATGCGCCTGTTGACAACGCAAGTGCCTAAACTCTGATAGGAGTAGTCACGAGAGGGAAATGACCACGGTCGGGGTGCATGGTCATATGAGTCAGGGGCTAGGCTCAGGAGGGATAGCACATAAAAGGGGTCAGCGGAGATCGGGAATCTGAGAGGACAGTAAACCTCGACATCAGGAGTTGCGAAACTCTGAAACTTGAAGTCCCGAAGTAACTGAATTAAAGTTTCGGACACCCAAAAAACATAGAGCCCGACAGAACTCAGAAAACTTTGTGAAGTTGAAACATCTTTCGTTCTTGTTCTTATTAATTATGAATGTTGTGGATTGTTCATAAAGTTTAATGGCCTGAAAAATTTTGAATTCAATTGCACAGTGCGTGTGCAGAGTTCAACGAAGGCCAAAACTCCAGCTAATCAACGCCAAGTATGGAGTGGGGAAGAATGCAAATTATCCCTGAAATGGAAGACGAACAAGAAGGAAAGGATGTTAACCAGGGAGTTGAAGGATCGAACTCTAATGGGCATGGAAAAGAGATGGATAAGGAAGGACATATGATGAAAATCATTGAAGGGCTACAAAGAGAGGCCAAGGAGCATCGAGCTGATAGCCGAAAGCTCATCAAAGTCAGGGATCGACAAGGGAAATTAAACTTAAGATTCTTGCAGAGTCTGGAAAGAATAGAGAAGAAACTTGAGAAAGGAAGAGACTCAAGTATGACGGAGAGTCGCAGAACTCATGGGAGAAGAAGCAGGTCGAGGAGTGGTAGCCGACATTACAGTTGCTCCCAAAAATGTTCTGGCAGTAAGACACACAGCAGTTCAAGCCCATCACCTACCAGAAAACAACAAAAATCTGGAAGGGAGGAATTGAAAGGAGAGATGAACAAAATTAAATCTCCAAAATTTGATGGGGAGCATAAGAAGGAGGAAGATGCTGAGACATGGTTGCTTGGCATGAAGAAATATTTCCAGCTGCAGAATTATTCTGCTCATGCAGAAGGAAGAATTGCAATGTACCAACTGAAAGGAAAGGCATCCATGTGGTGGGATCAGTTTGTGCAGGTGCAGCACATCAAA
>JASDQU010010060.1:88818-103812 GCA_032191745.1 Picea mariana | reverse complement strand
AACATACAACTCAAGAGACTATTATCCATACCCTCAAAGAGAATTTGGTCATGGCACAAAATCGCATGAAGCAACAAGCAGATCAAGGTCGCTCTGAACGTCAATTTGCAAAAGGGGATCAGGTTTTTCTTTGACTGCAACCTTACCAGCAAACTTCCCTCAAGTCCGAGCATTTTCAGAAGTTAGCACCCAAATTTTATGGTCCTTATACTGTGCTCAAGCATGTGGGACAAGTCACCTATCGGTTGGCTTTGCCCATCCATTCGAAGCTACATCCTATTTTTCATGTTTCATGGTTAAAGAAGGTGATTGGAGCTAAGTGCCAAATTCAAACCAACCTTCCAGAGTTAGCTAAAGAAGGATCCATTTGGCTATAGCCAGAAGCAGTTTTGGACCAGTGTGAGGGTTTCCTAGGTTAGAGAACCATCAAGGAAGTGTTAGTCTAGTGGAAGGATACAACTCCAACAGACGCCACTTGGGAACCAACTACCATTCTACAGCAATTTCCTCATCTCAAGCCTTGAGGACAAGGTTGTTTTTAAGGGGGTGGACATGTTAGGGTCCTAACCCGCACATAGGTAGAACAATATATTCGGATGTAATAAAGGTCAATATTAATAAGGCCTTTCAATAAAATAGAATAAGGTGGATGTAAGAAGACCTAATAGAAGCTTTTGCTTCTGGAAGGATCTTCCTCTAGATGCTTCTTTTTAGTAAAAATAGGAGTCGAGGGTATGAGAACCCTAGCTTGGATATTATTGTAATAGAGATCTACTCAACTGGAGGTTTCCCCCTTGAAGAGTCCCATGAACATTGCTCTTAGACCCAAAGTTTTATTCCTGTTGTTATTCTTATATCATCTCAGTGTTATTTTGGTGAATGTTCTAGTTATATTGTTGTTATTCTGCCATTACTAGCATTTTATTTCTATTCTGCATACATGTTATATCTGGTATATTACATCTACTATAGAGGGGTAATCATGCAACTGGAAATATTTATTCATTTCTAATATCCAGGCCTCGACCTCTTCTCTTTTCTTGTGCTCACCATTGAAAGTTGGTGGCTTGATCTTCCTAATCTCACCTATCAAGATGTTTGCCTTGAGACTTCTTATTTGTCTTCGAATAGAATACAATATTGGGATTCTCTCTATCCCTAAACTTGCATGAGTTCTTCTGGTGTATTTCTTTAGAGAATTATGACACCTACTTATGCTTCTTAACTTCCTATCATTTCCATGATCCTCCTTTTTTCTATGGGATCTGGATGATGAAACTTGTCTAGCACTAGCTCCTTTCTTGGTGCCATAGTACTTGTTTAATTTCTTATGAAACATATTCAAGATCTGAAGCATATCTTCCCGAGCCTTCATAATCCTTTCATTATCATCTCTATATCTTTGTACTTCCCTATGCATATTTCTCATAGTTAGAGACTCCTGCATGTCTCTTGTCCCATTTGACTATGTCTCAACATTACCCATGTTGACATGAAGACCTATGATCTCCTCCTCATGTTTGTAAGATCCATGGGCATATTCCATAACTCCATTCCTCATATAAGAACCAAATTGTCTTTCTTGTACCTCTCATTCTACAAGAAATGTGCATGTAATAACTATTGTTAGAATACGCATAGCATAAAACATTTCATCAATTAGAATACATGTTATTATTTATCCAAATTTATGAAGGACACAATGCACCAAATAAATTTTTGATTCCTTATATGCATTCTTATTTGAATTTTTTTTCCAATCACTGTACTCATGCCTCAATATAAGTTATGAGTGAAAAGTTATAACATTTACATGCTACAATTTTCCACTTATTTACTGCTACAGAAAACTGTTTATTGATTTATGAGAAAACTTAGCACCCAATTCAAAATTATGGGTTGAAATATGTCTTCTACTCCTCAAGATATTTCCAGCAACTATTTGGTTGTTCAAATTTGATTTCCAAGCTGAAATTTATGGTCTGAAGAAGTTTAGTTTGTTTTACCCAATTTATCCTTGTATTCTACAAGTGTCTTCTTTTTCTCCGAGCACATTTTTACATACCCATATCCTAAATCTAGCTCCATGTTTGCCTTCTATGGTTCACACTATTTCCATAGACTACTTCTATGCCCCAAACATACTTTTGAGCAATGATTTATTCCCTATGTAAGTAAATTTGTGCTAAAATTTTACTCTTACTAATTTGGCTATAACTTTCTCATACGAGCTCTGTTTTGCACCCAAAATGACTCATTTGATAGCTCTCTCTGAGTTATTTTATTTGAGTTCTAGAGACAAATATTAACTTCACTCTTTTTTCAACTGTTTCGATTGGCCAAAAAAATTTCTAGGGCCTCAAAATTTCCCCGCAAGTTAATGACATTCAAAAACTACAAAAAATCGAATAAAACAGATTGTTTTACGATGTTAACATCCCTTAAATCTGATCCATCGATATCAGATCGAGTGAAATATAGGTCATTCATATACATTCTATCATTCATTGGCGATCAACTAATTCTTTGGCACACATGCAACACTTTTCCCAACTCGTCGACCCGAATGTCAGTCATTAGACCAATATCTTGACAATTGATTCACAACACAACGCAAAACCAGTCGACCCAACCATCGATCATCGACCATTGAAATTTTCATTGGATAATGAAACTCCTCACTAATTTGACCTAACCAACCATCATTCATCGACCATTTCTATTGGCTGACAAAAACACTTCCTTAATTCCACTGACCCAACCATCTCCCATTGGCCATTTCTTAGCTGACGCAGCATGACATGTGGATGTTGATGTGGCATGACACATCATCTTGAGGCGTCAACTTGGCTGACATGGCATGACATGTGGATGTTGATGTTGTTGTGGCATGACACATGGATGTTGATATGGCATGACACATAGATGTTGACGTGGAATGAAACATCATCACCTATTTTCTTCATCGACCATTGGTCATTTCTCTTGGATGAATCAAACACCTCGCCAATTCGGTCGATGATACCCAACCATCGACCATTTATTTTTCTCGACTGAAACATTTTGTTGAATCGGACGATGCCCAACTATCAATCATCAATGATTTCCTCTAGCGACTAAAAACACTTTTATGAATCCGGTTGACCCGACCGTTGGCCGTTGATGATTTCCTTTGGCCAACTCCAACACTTAGAAATTTGTTGACTAAACTCCCAATGAATTTGGATTGTTGATCTCCCATTGAGAAATGATATTGATCGTCGATCTACCAACTTCGTCCAACTTTGAGAAAACTTGAACATCGTCCATTGGCCATCAGATATTTCTTTTGGCCAACCCAACTCTTCACAAATTTGGCCGACCTGGTCATCGACCATCAATGATTTCTCTTGAAAAATTTTCAACTCTTAGATTTTTTTGACCCAAATCCCCCAAGAATTTGGGTCGTAGAACCTCAAGCCAAGATGATATTGACCATCGATCGAATCCAACTCCCAAATGACCAAACACCATCGATCTGCTTCATTTTCCCAACTGTTGAAAATGAATCTCGACCATTGATTTACTCAACCTTTCAAATAGATGAGACCTTATGAATTTTTAAATTTATCAAAGTGAATCTAGGTCGTTGATCGCAGGATCAAACACTATCTCATCCATCATTTCATCAACTTTGTCCAACTTCTACATGCGGCCATTAAAACTCAAATTTTGAACTTCCAGATTGAATTTAACTCTATAACTTTGCAAATTGACTCCATTGAAACTCTTAAATGATTCTGAGTCATTTTAACTTGAATTTTTCTCACAAATTTGGGGATTTTTCTCTGTTTTTACCCAAATCCATCACATACAATTATGCAACAATGAATTTACCCAATCTGTATCCATATTGGCCCATACAAGAATGGTGTTTGAACCAGACACTTTGATACCATAATGTAACATCCCCCAACCCAACTGAGGAACATTACGGTGCATAATACTCTTAATTTTTTTTTTTTTCTATCTATTTGATTTCTTGTAGCTTCCAACTATGATTTACATACATATTTAACTGTTGTATATTACCATAATTAGATTCATCTACAACATGCTAAAATAGACATGAAATGCAGCTAATAACCCAACATAACAACATATAATTTTCTTCTCAAATACAAAGAGTTCATGCACAACAATCTAACTCATAAATACAAGACAAAATATATATAAAACACTTATCTTTCAAATTAGTTGTGCAACCAACTGCTTGGGATGAACGTTCCACCCAACTATAGACCCGTTGTTCCAAATATCAACAACAAGTCACACCCAATATGAGGCTAGTAATACACAAAAGAGGGTGGTCTCTCACTTTCAACTCATAGCTCATAAATCCCACAACCCACTAATATTCTCCTACAATTATCCTTATTTTCCACTAGCTCGCTTCCTCTTCACCTTCCCAACCCAAGGAATGTACCCATTCACTGATATTAGTCCCTTGGGCATTCCATTCATTTATCAGGGTCTCTATGGCATAGGTAACCATGAATCTCTCAGTTGATAACTCAAGGGATCTTGCTTCAAGGAAAACTACCAACACACAACAATAAACACTTGTTGTTATAGTGAAACTCACTCAGGATTTCACTCTTTAGGCCTAAAAACTTGACTCTTCAGTTTTCAACTCCAAAATACTCTAGATACACTCTAGCATGCTCTATAATTTTCCCTTCATGGATACTCGAGCTCCAAGCTCTCTTTATTTCACTCTACTTGTTCCTCCTACACAAAACCTCTATGTGTAAAGAATGCTCTAGCTACCCATACGAATTTATCTCCTTTGGTTTTCTTGCTTGACTCACACACTTCCCCAAGATGATTATAATTATCCCCCATGTGCCCAATAATTATGGGATGTGACCACTCACACCCACCCTCTTACATGTATTCAATTATTGGCTTTGGGAACACTCAATAAAAAATTAGAAGGTTCATATACCAATAGAAAATTTAGGAAAATTGGTTGAATTAATATACATGGGTAATTCCCCCTTGGACCTCTCCTTGGAATTCTTTTAGACCCTCCCCTCTCTTGTGGATTAATTCACCCCCCATCTCTGTCCATATCTCTTAGAAGTTGACATCACATTTTATTATTAACATTGAGAAAATACATTTCACATATACATTGCTTGGTCACTCACTCACACACACACACACACATAAAGCATTAATTAAACTGGGGATTATAGTGGGGACGTTACAAGGATCAATCCTTCTATATAATATTTGATGCAGAGGAAAAGTGACATGTTAATTACTAACAATCCAATATACACAATCCTCATTTAATATATATCCATGAATCAAAATATTATATGATGGTGTTGAAGATGACCAAAATAAGATTTGATATGCACCAGTGATTTGCAAAATTTGAGTCCAATTCCATGGATATGTATCTTTCTTTTCTATGTCTTCATTATTTGCATACATTTCAATTAGGTATTTCCTCACATGCATGCACATGTCTAGGCATCATATAGGATACTAATATTATTGCCAATTTGAACCCCAATGATCTATGGTAAACCAAGTAACTGGAAATATTGATAATGTTTTTGGGGACTATTGGCCCTGACCAAGTTTTGAGGAACACTTGGTCATATTTGACCATTTTTGGGACTTCGAAAGCTTGTCAAAGATGGAGCGCAACGCGAAGTAGAAATCGTGGAAGCTAGAACCCTTTTTGGGTTTTTGGATAATGTAATGGAAAGGGATGTCGGCCTGTGGGTTTACCCATGCTTAGGCCCATTTTTGTATGTATAAATAGATGTATAGGAGAAGTAAGTGAAAAGGAAGGAGGGAAGAAGAGTAGTAGAGTGTGATCTATGTGATCAAAGAGTTACGAGTTGTGCTAAGTGCTGGTAATGATTGTAAATGATTTGTGCATACTATAAGAGGCTAAGTGTAGGATATTATAGAAGGCTTTGTGCTTTTAGTGCAAGGAAAAAGGATCTAGCAAGCTGCACAGATATTTTTTCTTATGCGAAGAGGGATTTGTATGGCTCTGTGTTGTAACCTGATTAACTGAAGCTAATAAAGAAGAAGACTTTGTGGACATAGCCCCAGGGTGGAGGTGAACCACGATAAATCTGTGTGTTGTGCTTTGTGCCTCAACCTGATGTGTTTGTCTCTTCCTTTGCTAAGTTCTTTGATGTGTTTAGATAGATCTATTTATGCTTTGTTCTTCTGAGATATGAATGGATGTTAGACCTGGTATGTAAGATGCTTAGTGCTTGATCTGTCGAATCTAATCTATCTTGTTGTGGCTAAGTGCTGAATTATCTTAGATCTAAGTACATACTGCAATGCTCTGTGCTATCTGTGAAGTATCATAAGGGTTCAATATCAATGAATAATCTATGCTAAGTGATTGATAAGTGTTATAATCACAGATCTGTGTCCCAACTAAGGTTGCAGACACCTAAGTCTTGAAACCATCCCTGCCTCTACCTCGGGTAAGACTTCATATTGTTTGCAGGTGTTGCCGAAAGGGCTAGTAGTTAGGGTTTTTTTGGTGCATTGTTGTAGAGTTGAACCCTGGGTCTGCCCCTGTGCCAACAAATGTTTCCATTGTCGGGACCTAAAACTGTGATTGCTAGGAACTGAGAAGAAGAAGCTTTGTGCAAAGATTCATCTTGAAATTCTGAAGGCTCTGTGCGTGGATCTATGCCCTAGTGTGCAGTGATCCACTTGATCTGAAAAGATCTGTGCTGAAGAAGGAAGGACAGATCTGAAGGAAAGAAGTCAGATCTAGAAGAAAAGAGGTTGACACTGAAGAAAATAAGTAAGATCTATAAGCTCTATGCTCTGATAAAGGTAAGAATAGTTAAAAGTTCTTAGATCTGGAAGCTTTGTGCCCTATAGAAGTAAAAGAAGTGAAAATTTTTGTTTCTAAAGTATGGATTTAGGTATGCTTGATAGATTTTGTCCTAGCTTGAAAACTAGGGCATTGTTAGATGAAGTAATGTTTGATATGAATAGATCTGATAAGAATTCTAAAAGATATCTTATACCTATGCATAGAAAGAATTTTTGGACTAACCAATGGATGCAGGATCCTAGAAAGAAATTTTTGCAGGCTAGCCATTATGACCGTAGAAAGTAGTACAAGAAAAGTTGGGGATCATTGAAGAGAAAGAGAGGATTAACTCTTTGTTACAGTTGTGGAAGACTAGGACATCTTGCTAAGGAATGCACTGAGAGAAACCCTAGTTGCCTCTGTTGTAAGGCTATGGACCATGAAGTACTGGATTGCCCTAGAATGATTGATAGACTTGAGAAGATGAATATGGAGCAAGAAAACTCTGAAGGATATCAAGAAACTAAGATTATAGAATAACCCCAAAAAGAATCAGATATTATGTTACAGAAAATGAAAGAAACCCTGGATGAACATAAAGATGCCAGTTTGTCAGAGATCTTCAAAGAAAAGGAGAAAATTGAAGTAAGAATAGGAGACTTTGACATTGACTATGCTCTGGATGAGGGAACACAGATGAAAATTATGACAAAAAGTACTTGGGAAACCCTAGGAAGGCCTGCTATGATTCCTTCACTAGGAAAAGTAGGGTTGTTTAAAGGAAAAATGGTAACCCTATGTGGCAGGATTACCCAGATATCTATGAGTACCCATGGAGCTTCAACAGAGGAAGAATTCGAAGTTATTAAATTTATTGAGGACCATGCCCCATTTCCAGCTTTTTTAGGCAAGATCTGGATTGAAAAAGACCATATCCAGAGAAAAGAAGAAAAGGAAGCCCTAGAACAGAAGAAGCAAGAACTCATGGAATTTATGACTAGAAGGATAACCTACTTGATGGAAGAACAAGAGAACAAATCTAAGCTATTGAACACCAGAGACTTGGATTTCGAAGCTATAAGATCATTAGAGGAACCAAAGAAGACCGAAATACCTAATCCATATGATGAAGGAGTATTACCCTTGGATCTGAAGAAAGAATCTCAACATCGCAAAGTGATTATGTTGAGAGAAGATAAGAATCCGAATGGAAAAAGGATGACCGAGATGAAGCTCATTGGGAAGAAGGATAGGAAGCTAAGTAAGAAGAGAGCCAAGATCGAAAAGTTACAGAAGATTCCATAGGAAACTTCGTAGAAGGAAAAATCACAGGAATTGAGCTTCGTCGGGATATAAGAATAGCGACATATGGAACTTCATCATGGAAAAGAAATATTCATTGGACCGATATACCTGTTTGACTTCTGCCCTGAATGGACAAAAAAGCATTAAAGGATCACCACCAGACCATTGGACCACACCATAATGGATCGATCAACATTCATGGAAGATTCATACCCGTTGCAAGCAGACCGTTGACGAATTTTCTATTTATCTCGTTGCACCATGCCCGAAGAACACTTTTTCCAATTGAAAAGTTGAAGCCCATAGAACTAGTGATTTTCTACAGTGATCATTGCAAGAATATTGTTCATCCTAGTGCAGTATTTTGAGATCATCGTGATCCCGATTATCTTTCCCAAGTGCGTATATCCGACAAGATCACTGCACTTGAGGAATCTGGCACAGAGGTCCTTCTCGATTTAATGACTGAGAGAGTCATGTCAGAAAGAAGAATGTCCACTGGAGTCCAAGCATCATCGATGAGGGGAGTACAAGCCTCCTTGTCGACTGCTCGAGTAGGAACATCTCGAGCCGACACAGAGAGAAGAACTAAGCATAAGGACGGCATAGCCAATGCGAAGTTAGTGTCATCCATCCTACTGGCTTACATAGCCCCTCTGAGTGGTGATATTAACAGGGACAGTGTCCCTAGAGACTTTAAATACACCCTATTCACTACATATCTACTGAAAGGAGTACGCACCTACTGCGCAGATCAAGACAAGGTTACAACGTTGAAGTTTTGCGACTTCAACCTGGGGGACCATAAAGTTTACAGCATGCTCACCCCGTATAAGTACTTAACGAGAACTAAGGGCAAGAATTTGAATCTCATCCCTCAACAATGGGCGATGAACCTCACGTAGTCTAATTTTCTCAACGTTATGAAAATACCGCACTTCGGCAGACACCAGGAGGTGAATGATTGTGTAAAATTGTTGCTAGCAAGTTACCACGGAGGATACCTGTGGTTAGACTGTCACATAACTATTGATCCAACGCTAATCAATAGGATCAACGAGCTTAGCATGCAGGGCTCTGATCCCCATGATTACTATCCTGGAAAGACCGCAGACCACGCTCTAGCGTAAAAGATCAAAGAAGCCTATGGCAATGTTGAGAAAGGTGCGAGAGTCTACAAGGTAGCTTCTATTGAAAGTGGCATAGTGCGCCTCGCATGCCAACTGATCACAGGGAAGTTGGTACACAAGAATCGACCAACACAAGTATCTGGCTTTGTAGTTGACCTCGCAGGAAAGTGCGCAGAGGGACTACAGATGAACTGGGTGAAGTACTTGGTGAATCAACTTGAGATTGACTGCAGAGAAGCCCAGGATCAGGGGCATGAAATACATTTTAGCTGGCTCCTGATACTAATCACTTTTGTTGCATGGGGGCTACCAGAAGGTGAAACCTTCCCATACCTTGACCCCTTTGAGCCACTATCCACGAAGTTTAGTACATTATGTTACTCGAACGACATGAGAAAGCAATGGCAATCAAATGTCATTTTCCATGCGTACAATAACCAATTGAAAGAAGCCATAAGGAGTGAACCTCACATAACCCTGAACATTTTACAGAGATTCTGACCTTTGATAAAGTTCAGCGTGGACCACCACTTGATATACCTAAACCCACGCACTGATGAGAACCAGGGACAACTTCAGTCCTATTATAAGCTAATAGAAGAAGACCTGGAAGAGATCACCAAGGAATGGTCGGAGAACCTCCTTGTTTCAACATACCCCACAGAAATGTCTGACATCGATAGCTTTGGAACTACGTAGGATACACCTAGGCCCAGTAAGACAAAGAAAGCAAATATGACGAAGAAGGATGAAGAAGTCCATGATGTTGACAGCCTATCTGTAAGGACAGATTCCATTACACCAGATGAAGAAGGTGATGATGAAGAAGGTACAGAAACTGAACAACAAAAAGTCGAAGTACCACCTCCTAGGGATGAAGAAGCCTCATCAAAGAAAAGGAAGGTCTCACCTCTGAAATATTCCTCCAAAAAGAAACCAAGAACCCCTGTAACCAAGATGCGAACTACCCTCATGTTGGATGACTTTTATTTCATTGTTGCAGCGGTCAATGATGCTTCAAAGGAAATCATAGAGAAGTAGGAGGTGAAGCAGGAAAAAATGTATAGCCAAATTGAGATCGCGCTCCAAAGAGTACAACAAGCACTCCAGTCTAGTCGAGCAATCTCTACTACACTTCTGCTAGAAGGAACAACAGAAGTGGGATATGAATTAGTTCAGCTCCGCAAGATTGTTGATATAGTCGAAGTACGCCTTCGACATGCTTAGGAAGAAAAAGCACAGGCCACCCAGGCCCTAAAGAAAGCACAGGAGGAAATTATTGAATAACTCCAAGCCGCGCAACAAGAGAAGAATTCTCTCCAAGAAAAATTTGAAGAAGACAGAGAAAATATCCAAAAAGAGAAAGAGTAGTTGCTCTCAATGCAGATAGGAATTGAAGAAGCAGTCAACATAGCATTTTTCTCTATGACCGGCTTAGAGCATAAGGCCAAAGATCCCATAGAGTGCCAAGTGATGAAGATGGTTGAATTTATTCAACAACTTCAACAAAGGGTCATGGAATTAGAGCTTCAGACCATACCACGGACTCCACAAGAAGTGCACAACCAACAAGAATTGAATGCTCAGAGCGCAGTCGAGAGGATTAAAACACTTGTTGCAGAATGTAAATAGCTAAGTAGAAGAAGTGCGCAAATATATGAACAACTATATGAAGACCCAGAGTTGAAGAAACTAGAGTCCCAACTCCAGGAAGAAAATAAGCACGCAGATACAGTACAGGTGCATCTTAAGCTCCTGTCACCCATCGAGAGGATGAAGAGATCCCAGGAACATCACATTGCCCAACAACTCATTCTTACCACACAGAACAGAGTGATGTAATTCACCTAGAAACTCTAGTCGAACCAGGAGGCAACCTACCTATTGTTTGAAGAAATGGAAGGCCAAGGAACACTACTAGAACAAGTAGTTGTTACAGTCGAGCAACAATTGGAAGAACCTATCAGTGAAGCAGTTGTTCAGGAATTCGCTGAGCAAGAAGCAGTAGCACAAAGACAATTCAAAGAAGCTCAAGCCAATATTGAGACCTTTGAGGCAAAGTTACCCAGACCTCAGTGAATCCAGATGAGTCACTTGTGAGTGTTGGGGGCGTATTGGCCCTGACCAAGTTTTGAGGAACACTTGGTCATATTTGACCATTTTTGGGACTTCGACAACTTGTCAAAGATGGAGCGCAACGCGAAGCGAAAATCGTGGAAGCTAGACCCCTTTTTGGGTCCTTTTTTGGTTTTTGGGATAATGTAATGGGAAAGGGATGTTGACCCGTGGGTTTACCCACACTTAGGCCCACTGTTGTATGTATAAATAGATGTATAGGAAAAGTAAGTGAAAAGGAAAGAGGGAAGAAGAGTAGTAGAGTGCAATCTATGTGATCAAAGATTTGCGAGTTGTGCTAAGTGCTGGTAATGATTGTAAATGCTTTGTGCATACTGTAAGGGGCTAAGTGTAGGATATTGTAGAAGGCTCTGTGCTTTTAGTGCAAGGAAGAAGGATCTAGAGAGCTGCACATATCTTTTGTCCTATGCGAAGAGGGATTTGGATGGGTTTGTGTTGTAACCTGATTAACTTAAGCTAATAAAGAAGAAGACTTTGTGGATGTAGCCCCAGGGTGGGGGTGAACCATGGTAAATCTGTTTGTTGTTCTTTGTGCCTCAACCTGATGTGTTTGTCTCTTCCTTTGCTAAGTTCTTTTATGTTTTTAGATAGATCTATTTATTCTTTGTGCTTCTAATATATGAATGGATATTAGATCTGGTATGTAAGATTCTTAGTGCTTGATCTGCCGAATCTAATCTATCTTGTTGTGGCTAAGTGTTGAATTATCTTAGATCTAAGTACATACTGTAAAGCTCTGTGCTATCTGCAAAGTATCATAAGGGTTGAATATTGATGAATAAT
Source organism: Picea mariana (assembly GCA_032191745.1). Lineage (NCBI taxonomy): Eukaryota > Viridiplantae > Streptophyta > Pinopsida > Pinales > Pinaceae > Picea > Picea mariana. Next base: position 91,605 of record JASDQU010010060.1, on the reverse strand, counting down.
CTATGCTAAGTGATTGCTAAGTGTTATAATCACATATTTGTGTCCCAGATAAGGTTGCAAACACCTGATTCTTACAACCACCCCTACCTCTACCTCGGGTGAGACTTCATCTGCTTCGCAGGTGTTGCTAAAAGGGCCAGTAGTTAGGGTTTTGTTGGTGTGCTTTTGTAGCGTTGAATCCTAGGTCTGCCCCTGTGCCAACAAGGACTAAACACTCTAGTTTATATGATCAAAATAGTTGGTTCAAAATGGCATGATGGTTGAACAAGTAGTAGGTTTTTAAAAAATCACAATCAAGTTATGGATATATTCATGAATTGATGAGAGAAATTTTTTTGTTGAGGCTTGATGAAAAGGCCCAAGTGACCATTTATTACATAAATGAAGGTGGGTGCCATAGTTCCTAAGCACATTCACACAATTCTCATCTCCATTCAGTGTGATGTAACAATGACCAATGACCAAATTGTTGCAAATCTGCAAGAGAAGTCTGCAATAAATCTAGTGATTCCTAAGAAGTACCTAGATGAGAACACTATATTCTAGTTGAACCGATATAGTTAATTTTACTATGTCTCTATGATGCTAATGAAAAATACAAGAAAATGGTAGGAAATGTACTAAATATATTATGAAAAATATCCCAAAATGGAGCCATGAGAAACTAGGAGTAGATACGACAAGGTTCTATTTAAGGAAATCAAGTGACTACCTCTAATCTGAAGAAATATTGCACCCACACAGTTGCTTTACAAGAACTAGTACCATGATTCTTCCATGATTTTGCTCGGAGATATTCTTATTGTATGTTGTCTTTCAAACCATGGATCTACTCCAATATATACAGATATACATTCAACATGTGTACACATCCTTGGCAATGCATATCCCAAAGTGTTCTTCTCATTAGTTGTAAAAACACTCGTCTTTTTCAAAAGAAAAAAATCTCTACTATGTGTTCAAAAATTGATAGTCACTCTCCAAGGTATCACCAATTATATTTCATAGTACATTTTTTTTTATGATAAGAACATAATTTCATATGTTATATGTTATTTGCAATATGGGAAAAATCTAGAGATTTTTTTTTTAATTAGAGATAAAGTAAGCATTCTTTCAAGATTGGCGCATGAATTGTTTGAAAACCTTTGTTGATACACATTCATGCATAGCCTATATAATTTGGAATTTGTTGACCTATCACATTATTGAATTCTCAAATTATGTATCTTTGAATCAAAAATATTTGAGTACAATACTTATGACTTCGATTAGTGGAGTATTATTGGTGATATTGTTGGATTACTGAGAGGGGGGGTGAATCAATAATAGAGAAATTCAATCCTTTTTAACCACAAAATGCAAGTGTTATATCAATGTAGCATTGTCATCCAATAGTTGCAGAGTAAATAAACAATGAACAAATGAATAGTCATACACATACACAGTACACCAATGTTTTTACGTGGAAACCCAAAGGGGGAGAAAATCACGAAATGCTTTTTCTTATATGTCTTTAAGAATTACATTCATTGGAAGCACCAACTTCCTTTGTTTTCTAGATGCAATTGGAAGGAGGCTCCAACCCCCTAGTTTCTCAAACTACAACCTAATGGAAGCTCCAACTCCCTAATTCTCTGGCTACAACTAGAAGGAGGCCAAACCCCCCTATGTTCTCTGGCTACAATTGGAAGGTGGCTACAACCACTTATCCCTGCCTTGTCCAACCTCCCTGATGAATAAGTAGAATGATGGAACCATTGTCACACTATTACTGTGATATATACTATTGTAAACCTATACCAATCAACCTGCACCAAAAAACCTATACCAATAACCTGAACCAAGCATCAAGCATGCATCAACCTATACCTCAACTTGTAATCAACCTGTACCATAAACAAGTGCATCAACCATGCACCAACATGTAACAAAAAACCTATAATCAACCTGTACCATAAACAAGTGCATCAACCATGCACCAGCCTATACCTCAACCTGTACCATGAACAAGTGCATCAACCATGCACCAAAACTATATGAATAACCTGTCACAACAGCCTGTCCAAATAACCTATAACAACAACCTGTCTCATCAATATTATCAACCAAATCTGATTTGTAACTATGTAATAGACTTGGTGTATATGATCACATACCTGCAAACCTTCCTTAACTTTAACAACAAGAGACTAGCATTTTCATCAAACTTTACATTAGTCTCACATGACTAGTTTTGGATAAGTCAACAACCCTAACTTGAAATAATCATAACTATGTACCTATTATGAATAAATCTCTGAAAATGGAACACAACATTCTTCAGTGTGTTTTATGCAATTCCTCCAGGTGTCACTACTTGGAACCTCTTAGAAAAGGAGTTATATAAAAAGAAGCATACCTTGTTGAATTCTGGCTTATTCTAGAGAGTGAACTTGTAGACCGTGCCTTTCACGAAATATATGTTGTATGGATCTTAGAAAGCATACTCAAAAGAATTTATCCTCCCTTGAATTTCAACCTTCGTTACTTCACCTTCCCTCTGAAATTCGACTTAGATATCCTTTCGTTACCTAAGTCACTTGTAGATATTCAATATGCTCAAGTGTGATTAAAATGAGAGAGTCTTGCCTCTTATTTATACTTTCATGTAGCTTCCTCAAGGGGTTACCTTTTAACCATCTTAGCCCACTTTCCTTATTTTAGGGTTAACCCACTTCTAACCACTTGTCTAATTAGTAATTTATCCATTAACTTTATTATTTAAATAATTTCTTTTGTATCCAC
>JASDQU010010060.1:44607-59520 GCA_032191745.1 Picea mariana | reverse complement strand
CCCCTCTCTGGGCTACATCTCCTTGAGCCTCCTTCAATGGACTTGGCTCTTTGGGATTAGTTTGTCAAATGATCTTTACAAGATGCTGCTCAACTCCAATGGATTTATATACTGTACCATTGGATTCAGAATACATAAAAACCCCAAAAATGACTGTTAGAACTCTGAAAATGGACAATGGCTCATCCAACAATGACCTCTTCTACATGTGACCTCCAAGCTTCCTTGAGCTTGAATGAGGAAAAAACACCTGTAAAAGTCCTCCAATGGATCTGAAACCTATCCCAAAATTTTCAGAGCATAATAATCAGTCAGAAATGACTATTCAGTCTCCTAAAATGGTTATGTGCTCATCTGAGCAATGCCTCAAACAATGAGGGCTTCAAGCTTCCTAGAGCTCCCTCAAACTTAACTGGTTAAAAACCTGCATTATAAGCCTCCAAATTCCTATGAAAACATCACCAATGGACTCGGAACGTCCAAAAACCCCTAGCTGGGCTTTTACAGCACCTGATTTGGTCAAATATTGAAGAAGTTATGCATTTTGCCATTTTTCTCCTTCAAGCCTGCTGTAACCTGTTCGCCATTTCGCACCTCTGCCAGAGTGACCCTAGCTTCTGAGCATTTTTGGTCACAAAACCCAGCACACATGTGCGTACCGCAAAACATGCCAATTTTTCGAACAGTTATCCGGAATAAAGCCCCCAAGAACGGAGGTGTTGGGCGCATGGGGCCATGTGGCCACATCCCGCCCACAAAAGGTGCTAACTGTTTCCAGGTTTAATCTCGGAGTGACAAGTGGCGGGTAATATGTGTGTGTGATCGTTGGTAAAACCAAAACTAAACTCCACGCGCAAACCTGGCTGTAGTCATATGTGTTAACGTAATAAAACCGCGGGCCAATGGTTAAAAATCCAAACCGCGCGCAAAATGAATAAATGTATGGTCATATTTAAATGTAATATAACTGGGTTATTATAAAACAACCCCCGCGCGAATGGCATATTATATTGGTAATACCAACTTTGGGTTATAAACCCCGTGCCACATTTTAAACTGTGCAATGTAAATAAATCGTGGGCATACCAACCCCTCGCGATTAAACATTGGAGTGGTCACATGAAATGGCAAAATCCACGTTTTAAATAAATGTAACCGCGTCATTTTTTGTGGTGTGAAACCATAGCCACAGGCTATGTAATATAGACCCCCGCGCGAATATATAAACATGGTCATATACATTGTAATGAAACCATGGGTCGGGGCTTATGCCCCGGCCCGCCCCCTTTCCTTTTCAAACAAAAATCAACTTTAAATAAATGTTTTACAACATAGCTAACAAGGAATAGTTGGCGGAACATTGGCTAGAGGAGGGTTATGAAGCCGCTATAGTTGGTGGAGTTCCAGGGGTCGAACCCCACGGACTCCCCATAAATTTTTACACATGAAAATAATGACCAACCATATAGGGACACGCGGCGCCCATGAATTGGGCCACGTGTACTCCACACCTTATTGACTATAACTGACACGTGCCATCACCTGATTGGACAACCACCAACCAATAAAAATATGCCATGTCATCAAACTGCCACGTCATCATGATAGTACGGCACTGCCACGTGGCCATACGGACTGTACGGACTGCCCAGTCAGCATCCTTTTTTTTCCTGTTTGGCGATTCGAACAGATCACGATAACTTTCTCTCCCGATGTCCATTTGAGATGAAACGAATTGCGTTGGGTTCATGACGACGAGGTCTACAAACCCATTTGTTTTGAGGAAATTCCGAGAACTTTGATTTTTGAGGTAAAATTTGACCCCTGGTCCAGATTCTGATCAACTAGTTTTGGATTAGTCAACAACCCTAACTTGAAATAATCATAACTATGTACCTGTAATAAATAAATCTCTGAAAATGGTACACAATGTTATTCAATGTGTTTTATGCAATTCCTCCAGGTGTCACTGCTTGGAACCTCTCAGAAAAGGAGTATAGAAAAAATGACATACCTTGTTGAATTTTGGCTTATTCTAGAGAGCAAACTTGTAGAGTGTGCCCCACACAGAATATGTGTTGTATGGATCTTAGAAAGCATTATCAAAATAATTTATCCTCCCTTGAATTTCGACCTTCTTTACTTCACCTTCCCTCTGAAATTCAACTTAGATATCCTTTGGTTACCTTAGTCACTTGTAGATATTCAATATGCTCAAGTGTTATTAAAATGAGAGAGCCTTGCCTCTTATTTATACTTTCATGTAGCTTCCTCAAGGGGTTACCTTTTAACCATATTAACCCACTTTCTTTATTTTAGGGTTAACCCACTTCTAACCACTTGTCTACTTAGTAATTTATCCATTAAATTTATTATTTAAATAATTTCTTTTGTATCCACTTTGATTTGTAGTACACTCATCACTTCACTTTATTATTTAAATAATTTCTTCTTTGCAAACACTTTGACTACTTTGACTTTTTGGGGCTTCTAGATGACTCATGAGGGTTCTCCAACTTCAAATGGCCATAACTCTCTAACCGTGAGGAGTTATGTGACGTTCCACATACCACTGAAAATAGAATGACATGTACTATCCATCTAGAATATTCTTTCCTACAAATATATCAAAACTCATACCATTATACATCAAACAAACTTGGGTCCATTACCCAAACCTGGGTTCTCCAACTTCACATGGACATAACTCTCTAACTGTGAGGCATTATGTGATGTTCCACATACCATCAGAAATGGGATGACATGTACTATCCATTAGAATAGTATTACCTTCAAATATATTAAAACTCATACCATTATACATCAAACAAACTTGGGTCCATTACCTAAACCTTTCTGCTACCAGACTTTTTCCAAGGGTCGACATCAACCACTAAGGGTTGACATCAATCTACAATATCACTCTCCAATGGTTGACATCAATGAAAACCAACAATCCATACCAACTGGCCATCAACCTAAGCCAACTATCTGATAGATATGGTTTGAAGAAACATACAACATTTTTTCCCTTTGAAGTCAAATTAGGAGGTTTGATGCTAGTCTGGGATGTCTAGCTGGCACAAAATTATTTTGGTATTCAACTTGTGTTGGCACCCAAAGTTTTGGGTCTAGTTTTGCAAACGTGCACAAACGAAGTTGTGCATGCTCATTCCATAGTTTTGCGTGCACCAAAGGAAATGCACAAAGAATTCCATATAGTGTGCATAGAACTGAGTTTCGCCAAGAGCGCGACAAGTATAAAGACTACCAAGTGTGCGTCGATCTGATTTTTTTCAGTTGTGCCAAAAACCAAGAATATTTCCACCAGAATCAAGAAAGGAATCACCAGGGAATCTTTTGGAATGATTATTTCCTACATCATATGAAGACGTGGGGTAGCCAAAAGGTGAGTTGGTAAGGAAGTTAAGATTTCCCCTGATACAGAGAGTCTATGTGGAGTGTTGGAAGGAACCAAAAGAAAGCAAGGAAGTTGGATCAAAAAAGCGAGTGGAGTAGAGTAGAAAGAGACAATTCTCCTTAGCAATGAAAGATATAAAAGAGAGCTTTAAGCTCATCAAGGGAGTTATCTTGTGAAATATTCATTTAGAGATTTTCGAGGTAGCTTATCTATCAATATTAAGCTCACTCGAAGCCTACTGTAATCTTGTGATGTTTTGAATATCCTCCTGTGTCTTTGTTCTATCTGAATCCTAAGGCAAGGGGCATGGAACATTATGTTGTATTCCCAATTATTGATATAGTAATTATACGAAGTTATATGGCTTTCCTAAGAATATGTTTAGTGCACTTTATATCTATGTTGTGATGGAATACTACCAATAACAAAGATATGGAAATTATGATCTAATCGGTGTCTGTTATGACTGAGTTGAATATGTGTGTGTATTGTTTCAATTCTTAGTCCTAAACATATTATCAAACCTAAGTTACATGGATTCTGATTGCAGTAATGTTTCATATGTTTAATCTTTAATACATGTCACACTACCTTATGGTCTTTCTGATGCTATATACATCTCAGGTGAGACCTTCTTTAGCCTTGGCCAAGGATTGATATTCTGGTGCTTTGGGGTTTTTTTCAGACAACTCTAGATGAACCCTGGGTCTAAAACTCCCCAGTGTTAAGAAGGTCAGTATACATGCAAGCATGGACTGAAAATGGTGACACAACACCCAAAAAATGGTTTTGTTTTTGGTACCTGAAGTCTTGTTGAGATCGATGGAGGAAAATAAAAATGAGTTGACATCCTTCTAAGGAGGAGATTCACAGATGGATAGAAGAAAAATAAATAAATAAATTCCCTATGAGAAATGGAAGGATTGTGCATGAACATTAAAGAATGGAAAGGTAGATATATTTAATCAGATATACATGAGCTCTTCTTTGTATAATTTCCATGCCTACTGCATGAATGGTTAAAGAGATAAGATGAATTCAATTCAATTGCATTGACATTGGAGATGATAGTTTTGGATCAAGCCAATCTTGATAGCTTGAAGGTGATAGCTAACAAGTGGACTTGAGCTATTGATTTTTGGTTTGCTTGAGTGAAGGAAGGCTACATTATTTATTTTTCTATAGAATATAGTGATTCTTTTAGCAAGGCTGAAAGAAAGTTCGAAGAAGGTCCAAGGAAATGGATGCTAGAAGAAAGTCCACTTTGGATCAAGATGTTGTGCATGGAAATAAGAATGATGTGCATGGAGCCTGATAGAATGGTCGAGTAAAACCCCTAACGCTGGGGGGGGAGGGGCTTTGTAAAAATTGGGGGAAAAGGAGCCAGAAGATGGATCCAATGAGGAGGTTCCAAGAAGTTATTGATATGAGGTGAGGACCGGAATGCACCCAGAAGAGCAGAGGATAAAAAGAGCCAAAATATATGCAAGAAGATTTGAGTTGAAGGAGAAATATGAGAAGAGGAGTAGAGAACAATTATCGAAGGGTTCAAAACAAGGTGTTGGGCCCAGAATGAAGAGGAAACTCACACCATGAAGTGGTGTGGGAGAGGAGGTTGTTCTAGAGTGGAGGCTAGGTGAGGAAAGGCCTATGAAGAGGCTTGGCATGGAATATACCAGTAGTGGTAGTAGTGGTAGTGAGGGCCTAGGTGATGAAGTGCACACCCTTTGGCTGTTATTGTATGACATAACCTTAAGAGAGAAGGGAGCGCACATGTGTGGTGTGTAGGCATAAAGTTTTGGTGCTCCCATAGACTTGGAGGAGGAAATGTCAAACGGTTACATGCTGAAAAGAAGAGAAGTTGTCACATAGTACCATGAGGCACCAATCATAAGATAATTTGGCGCTTAATGTAGTGACAATAAACTGAGCAGGAGAGAGGATGGCACATGGATACATCTTGTGATGAGTGAAAAGAGCGATGTTGTGCAAGGTGGAAATGTGTAGATCGACCTGGGAGGTGAAGCACACAATGTCAGTGTGTAGATCGGCCAAGAGGTAGGAGTGCACATTTGTGGTGCACAGTCAGATCAGGAAGAGAGGGTGTAGATTGTTGATACGTCAAAAGAAAAGGAATATGGAGGTTCACCTAGTGATGAGGTAGATGAGTTGATATTTTTGGATGGTGTTGTGTGGCTACAAGTAGATATCTCTTTGGGTCACCTCACAAGAAGTTTAAGAATAAGATGATCTTACCCCCACTTTGTACCACCCCCCTTGCACATTTTTAATCAAGTATAAAACACAATAGTTAGTGAAGAGATTAGAGTCGAAGAAAAAGAAGAAGAAGAAAGAAGCGACAAAACAAGTGAAGAATAAGGTGAAGTTAGCAATACTTTACCCCAAACGGTAGTGGTGTGGAAACATCCATCTACTAATAATCAGAGAAGAGGAACTAGATCTAGTGCCAAGATGAAAAATAAATATAGTACACTGAGGTTTCTCATGTTCCATGGAACAGGTAAGGACGATGTCGAGCAACACTGGTTTACATGTGAAGCAATCTATTATGTAAATAGAGTTACAGATGATGTGGATAAGATCGTGCAACTTGAGACTACATTTAGGGATAGGGCCCTAATGTGGTACATTAAATACAAGGATACTACACCAACATGATAGGTGAGGTCTATGATCGAGATCAATAAGGTTCTGCTTCGGGAGTTTCAAAAGTCAAATTCAAAATCCTAGTGCATTACGAAAATCAAAGAGATCAAGAAGAAAGAAGGAGAAACCGTTTGGGATTATGACCAATGGTTCAAAATATTGTTGGATAGGCTAACGTTCTAGATCTAGGACATGCAACACAATGAGTGTTCTGGATTATTTTTTTCATGAAAAGAGAGTGGAGATATAATAAAGAAATGCACAAAGATATCATGGATATCCAATAATATAACAAAAATGTATCATACTTGCAACCATAAACACAGAGATACAGTAGTACACTATTTCTATTAATGAAAGAAATGTATAGAGATCGTAAAAATACAGAGTGAAAGACTCGCTAGAATGGTGGAAGCTTATCTTTGAGAAGAGATGCGACGACTACTCGCATTCGCAAGAAGATAATTACAATGAGGATCTTAAGGCCTTTTTTATAATAAACATGAATTTCAAAAACCTTATACATCCAAAAACCTAACCCTAGGAGATGAAGCACCAAAAGTCATGTGGGCCCCGTCGGGGTAAATTTGTACATTGATTTCCCAAGGTCGTAACTTTGGCATACTATCTCTGTTTGACACATATGATACATCATTAGAAAGATCTATCTAAGGAATACAAATATTGAATAAAAATATTATGATGATGTTTTTCGATCAATAGATACAAAAAAAAACGTCATTTAGGGCCTCAAAATAGCTCCGGAAGTTCAGGACCCGAAAAACTGCCAAAAATAGTAAATTACCAAAATTGCCAGAAAATTGTTTTGAGCTAGCTGGAAAAGGTGGGTGGCCATCGATATCCACCTGGATCAATCCTCCCTCCTTAGGAAGCAATGGTTTCTATTGCATTGAGTTCTCGAGGGAGAGGAAAAATCATTTGTTGAATCTGCATCTTGAAGAGTTTCTTTCCTTGTTGGGGAAGTTGCGTTGCTTAGCTTGTTGAAGGTAGTCTTGAACCTGTTGCTGGCGAGATTGAATCTGTTCAACTAGTCGGGCTATCTGAGATGACTGTGTGTGGAAGGAATATTTTCATTTTTCTACAGTCTTGTGGACCTGCTTCTGTTGGATAGAAGGTGCTTGGGCCGAGGTAGTTGTTGCAGTATCCTTTTGTTCCCCTTTTGAACAGATTGTGAAGAAGTTGAATTTTGTAGTATGAGATACTACCTTGCGACACTGCTTAGTTGGGACAATAGTTGGAATTACCTATGGTATTTTCTAGAGATGACCCCCTATATTAACAATGACACTACGGGTTTGAGACTCATAAATTGCATGGCGCTTCCACATATATGGTTGGCCCAACAAAACATCACATACATCCAATGGGGAAACATCACATAATACCTCATCCTTGAAGGGATGGATGTCGTATGACAATCAACACTGTTGGCTGACACAAAGATCTCATCCCTGGCGAAGCCACCCGATGTTGTATGGTTGCGGGTGCGGTGTTGTCGACAATCCCAACTGTTTTATGACCTCTGCTGAGACGAGGTTCTTCTGGCTTCTACTATTAATAATAAAATGCAGTGGAGTCCCCTTCACCCACATCTATGAATGAAAAAGGCACTCCCCCTCTTCTGGATATGTTGGTTCTTCTGGTTGAATTTTTGTGGTCACGACAATAGCAGTGGGGTGTGTGTCGATGATCTGTCTTTTACCAGTATTTTTAGAATCAGTTTTTGAATCAGGGTTCGACTCTTTATCTTTGATCTCGGCCACCAATGACTGTTTTGAGTGACATTTGTCGATGTTGTGCCAGGGGATTTTGTGGAAATCGCACCATTTTTTGTTGTCCTTCTTCGTCTTCCCATGACCCTTCTTTTCCTGTGGCTTAGACTAGTTTCCAAGAGACTATTTATTAAGGTTGTCTTTATCATACTTTGGTTGTTGCAGGTTTGCAAACCCAAACTCCCATTTGTTCTGGTGCTTAAATTTCTTCTCTATTTTAACAACATATCGATAAGCAACATCGAGTGATGAGATGTCCAAAAAATCCATTTCAGTTTGGATGTATCTGTGTAGAGCCCCACGGTATTTCAGAACCAAATGTCGTCCAGAGTCTTTGATACCCATATTGGTGCGCAAGGTGTGTAATATATTGGTGAACTCTGGAACTGCTTGGCCCCTCTCTTGCCACAATGTGGTCCATCTCACGTACTGGTCCTCATAGTTGCCAAGAGGGTAATATTGTTCCTTTACCGCATCCACAAAAAAATCCCAAGTGGGCTCGACCCCATATATTCCAGACTCCTCTGTGTAAATTTTCTCCCAGTAAGTTTCCCACCAATGTTTTACATGGGGGAGAGATTTAAGGAGTGTGAAGGTGATATTTTCCTTGTCGAAAAAATTATGAACAGAGAAATAACCTTCTAACAGATTCAACCATATGTCTAGGGCATCCACGTCTATCTGACCTTCAAATACAAGAATATCAAAATTAACTTGTACCTTGAAAGGAGAGGTTCTTCCAAAGTGGTTGTTTGATGAAGATGAACTTGTTTCTATTGGCAGGCATTAAAGGATGTGGGAAAAATTCTCCATCATTTCATCCCTCTGTCACGTGAGAGCTTGCTCAAGCAACAGATTTATAGGATCATCTGTTCCGTCGTTTTTCTTTTCTTCTGCCATGGAGGGATTCTTGGGCGTGGGAGAGCGATTGTATTCAAGAGAGACAAGCTCGATACCCAACTTTCTATACTCGTACCTCATCGGGGACATGCACTGAAAAATGATCAAGAGAAGTTTGTTCTGATACCACTGATCCGGATTATTTTCAGCACGAAATGAGAGTGGAGATATAATAAATAAATGCACAAAGATATCATGGATATCCAATAATATAACATAAATGTATCATAGATGCAACCATAAACACAGAGATACAGTAATACATAATTTATATTAATGAAAGAAATGTACAGAGACTGTAAAAATACAGAGTGAAAGACTAGCTAGAATGGTGGAATCTTATCTCTTAGAAGAGATGTGACGGCTACTCGCATTCACAAGAAGATCATTACAATGAGGCTCTAAAGGCCCTTTTTACAATAAACAGGAATGTCAAAAACCCTAGACATCCAAAAACCTAACCCTAGGAGATGAAGCGCCAAAATTCATGTGGGCCCTGTTGGGGTAAATTGGTACATCAATTTCCTGGGGTCATAACTATGGCATACTATCTCCATTTGATGCATATGAGACATCATTTGAAATATCTATCCAAGGAATACAACTATTTGTAGAAAATATCATAAATGAATATTTCGATTGGTATATACCAAAAAAAAACCGTCCTTTAGGGCCTCAAAATGACTCTGGAAGTTCAGGACCCAAAAAATTGCCAGAAAATTGTTTTGAGCAAGTTGGAAAAGGTGGGTGGCCACCGATATCCACCTGGATAAATGAGTGGTTCATTTTGAGGTTTCTCCCCCATATCTGAGTCCCACTCACCCAACAAAAGGTGACGACCCAAGCCGAGGTAGCCAAGATCGCGATGCGATTGAAGGCTTCACTTGGAGGTGCAAATACATTGACCGAGTTGGCACAGGTTCAGTCTTAAATAGCCAACATAACAATACAGCTGCAAGATATGGCCAAGACTATAGTCATGCATGAGAATGTTTGGTGTACTACATGTCATTCAGAGGGGCATCGTCGAGATGATTTCCATGTCCTTACAAATTATGTGGCGACCAACGCGTTGAGTATGTTTCCATCTGGACAGTTAGAATGGTGTGATATTTGTAGGCAGTGGGTCCATGTTCCATCCCACTATCCCACATTATAGAAGTATCATACAACAACTCACACCCCATTCTATGAGTTATGTAAATTGATAGGCCATGATGTCAATAACTTTTGCTCTCTTCAGTTAATGCAAGAAAACACTCAAGATGCTTTTCATGTACAAGAGGAGAAAAATGGTGGTGAGTGCAGTGGAACTGATAGAGGAAGATATCAAGAAGGACCTCGAGGTGGATATGGGCCTGGTCACAGTGGAGGAGGTGGTATACCCCCCACATGTTTCAATTGTAGTGAGATTGGTCATGTCTCATGATTTAACACTAAGTCATGTGTGCTCTATGCATATTTTTATAGTCCTTAACATGTAACTAAGGATTGTCCTAAATTACTGAAGAAGTGGGAGGAGAAGAATACTAAATGTAACATGGTCCATTCCAAGCCACACACACAAGAAAAGAAGAACGGGGAAGTAGACATCCAGGTAGTAACCCGCGGAGGGGCAAAGACTAGGGACAAATTCGAGCATGGTGAAGGATCGAGTCAACAACCAAATGGTAAGATCAGGAAGGAATCCCAACCCCCTCCTAAGTTTTATTCTTCTTAGCAAAAGAAATTTATGCATGATGCACAAATATCCCTTGAAAACTAAAGAGCACGTGAGGAGATACAATGAGAGACTCACTAGTATCTTGAAGAGACACAGATCTAAGAACAAGTGCAGAGGGAGACACAAAGGTCACTAGAGGAATCACAAATCCATGAAGAAGTGCAGTGAGAGATGCAAAGGTCACTAGAAGAATCCTGTGCACACAAAGTGTAATACCTCCTTTTCTAAACCCCTGATTATAGATAACTAATCATAATTAATGATTGCAATGAAATGGCATGCAAATATTGTAAATGTATTATTGATTAATGGAGAATGACAAAAAATGACTGTGGGGTAAAGCCTTGAGTATTTCACATGATACCACGAGAGGTATTTGTGAGGGGGCATAGAAAGAGGATTCATGTGTAAAATACTCCAAGCCATATTGATGAGCAACGAGAAGGAAATAAAAATGTTTCCTCTAGCTTGTAGTTGAAGTAAGACAGTTAATGGAATGGGGTTGGTAGTTGGAAAACCAACCACCCCAATGAATACAAGTATGGAAGACTAGTTGGGATAGCAAGAAATGTCAGCCAAGGGTACCACTGAGTACCATGTCACACTTTCCAAGATGAACAATGTTGAACCTAATTCCCTTTTGATAAAAGGTAGAAGGAAAGGCTGAGAACCTTCACAAACATTTTTACGTGTAGAAGAATGCATGAGGAGAGAAGATATAGATGGAGAGAAGGGGGAGAGTTTTCCAATTTTTTGGAAAAAAAAGGGAGCACAGGATTCTAGTTTTGAGGGAGTGAACCCACGTAGGGGTGGAGAGACGTGAGTCTTGGATCAAGAAATTGGTTGCAGGAATGGTCTAAGGAACCAATAACCCATCCTAAGTTGAGAGATTGCCACATTGATGCTAGAAAGGAATCTGATAAACCTCGAAGAGGCTTGAACTAGGAGAGGTGAGCATAAACAATTCCATGGTGGTATCATGGCTTGGAACAAGGGTGGCCTACTACCGAAGTTATTGAGCATGCAGAGCCTATGGTTGGGTGGAAAGGTGAACACCCATAGTCAGCTGAATGGTCACCAATTGTAACAGATAAGTATCTCTATACTCTATGTATTGAACTTAGATGTAAGTATGAAATGTATCTATACCAAAAAGCATGTGCATTTCATATATGAGCAAGAGAACCTTGCATTTTACCTTAAATGATTAAGGAAATGTAAGAATGGTTCCTTCCTATGAATGTAATCTTGGAATATATTTGTACATTGTGCCTACTATGTGTGTTTCATAGGATATTGTTGTAGTGTGATGCCCTTGAAAATAAAATAGGCTTATAAATTAAGAATGAACAATATTTTCTAGGAGGAATGGGCAGGGTTCACTGAGAGAGGCCTTTGCATGGTTTAGAGAGCCTTAATTCTTCCATGAAATTTGTTGTCCTTGTTGATGTCGAGGGACTAGAGAGTCCCCAACAACAACATTTTGAACCTCTCGCGGGGCTAGGCGAGAGGAGACGAGAATATCACCCTAGGATTAAATCCCCAGACAAGAATGCACATTGAACTCTAGGCCAATTTCCCCCTAAGCTACAGTCCAAGCGTGAATTCCTTTGCCTTGTAATTTTATTTTAGTAATATTTAATTTTTATTTAATTTATGGCTTCGATGCTTTTATGTTGGATTTTATACACTTAACATAACAAAATTAAATCCTGAAAGTATTTAAAGAAATAAAGAAAATGTTACCAAAATAATGTTTTATATTTTTAGCAAAAGGTAACTAAAATAAAATTAACCAAACGCTAGAAAAAGTTAATAAAACTATGTTAGTTTTAAAAAAAACATGATTTAATTAAAAGAATATTTTATTAAACAAAATATTTGTTTGAAGGCTTAAATGATATAATATTTTTTTACATTTCCTTTTAGAAGTTAGCATGTGATAAATAATAAGAAAATCAAAACAGAAAAGAAAGCAAAAGGTTTATAAATATAAAACAAGCTAATAATGAAATCTTATATACATATTTTTTACAAAATATCATATTCATAAGTTTGTTTATTTTCTTTTTTTTTATTTTTAATGTTGTATTAAAGAAAAGATGAGGAAAACTGAGGATTTTAAAGAAATAACAAAGGGATAGTTTCAAAGTGAAAATAAATTGGTTTTCATTTCAAATGCTTACCATACAAACTTTTGAATATTCAAAACCTAAAAGTCTCTGCGTAGACTAGGGCCAGGTATATGATCTTTAGCCACTCTAGAACAATGTTACAATAAAGAGACCAAGCACGAAAAAGAAAAAGAAAGCTAAGCCAGGAATGGAATAGAGCGATGATGGTTAATCACAAGGAGAAAACCTACATATAGAAACTGATTAGTGCCGAATAAAAGCGATCTTGAATACAACAAATTAACAAGTAAACAGTCACCTTATGAAAGCCAACAAGCTCATCCTCGCTCTACCTTATCATTGCTTCGCAAGACTCCCTGCTGCCAATGATTCCTTCAATTCCTGTTGAATAGGTAAGAGAATAATGAAATTAAGTAGTCCTCACGACACTCCAAGCATACCTCTCTGAATTTTCTGCCAAATTTCTCTCTCTAGAAATTTTTCTCTAAATTTTTTCCTTTAGAAAAATTCTTCTTCAGAAAAATTCCCCCCCTCAGCTAGCTGCCTCCTTCTTCTTTTAAATTGTTGGGTGAGCAATTAGGGTAGTTTCTATCGGTTTAAATTAACGAAATGGAGTCAAATATGTCTATAATGGTCTTCATTAAATAATATACAATTAGTTAAAATTTCCTACTTATTCCACATGTCAAAATTTCTATATGTATTTTGGATGGGTAAATATTTTCTCATGCAATTATCAAATTGGGTAGTATAGGTGCATTATTTTCCTCCACGCGACTGTATCAAATGCATGAAATCTAACCAAAAGAAACACATGAATATCAATTCTTCTGACTAGTGCGATTATTAATCCAACATCTTATTGCTTGGGTTTATAAAATGTCTAGTATCACAGAATCTATGATGAAGTCTTTGCACTGCATATTAAACTAGGAAAATTTGATTGAATCAGTGCTCTTTTCCATGCACATTGGATCTTGACAACAACCTTAATTGTATTCATATAATTATTTTATTCCCTATATTTCAACTGAATCTTCCAAACATTGGTAGCTAACAAAACATATCTAGACCTTTGAAACCACCCTCGGCTTTGAATTACTATTTTTGCTTTAGAGAATTTATACTATTTTGCTATAAAGGATAATTATTTTGTTGAAGAGAAGTAATATTATTATTTTGAAGATGGTTTATTGAACTCTGCTGCAAGGTAGTTACAATAGTTCCTTGCATTGAACTTAGATTGGCGGCTAACTGCATTGTAGTCTGAACATTTTGATGTGATGTTTGTACACCATATTGTTGTAAGGGAATGGAACCGTGTTGAATAGGTGTCATAACGTTTGGTTTCATTGAAGTAACGGAAGGCTGTAAATTCATCTGTTGGAGCTGATTAACATGCTTCTCTTGTTGCTACATCTAAGATAACTTAGTTTGTGGTTGCGAAGTGGATTTTCTCTGCTTAAACAAGTTCAGAATGGATTGAATTTTCTTCTCAAAAGAATAAACCTTATTCTCTTTAAACCTTGGTGGAATACTGCTCTTCGGTACTTGAAATTATTGCATCATACGTTGCAATTTATTTCTGTAGTGCTTAAGATTTTTGGATTGATCAGGTGGCTTGGGATATGTTGCACTGAGTGATTCCTTGTTTATATGTAATCAAAGATACGACTAAATTTCCATCACTGTAATTTCCAATAATCATATCAGGCTGACCTTTTAGCTCTGCGGTTATTTCATTTGATACATCCTCTGAAAATCTTCCCAAGTAAGGCCACACATCAAATCGAGAAACCCAATTGTGAAAAACTCCTTTGTCTAGATCCAATACTTAGTTATCCTTGACACTTCCATTCCCAAGTTGTTCCTTCAATTCCAAATATTCAACTACATAAAGTTGTTCAACATCAAGTTCATCAACATTGACACGGACATAATCTCACACACCCGACCCAGTATGTGTAACAACAAACCTAGTACTTCTTGTCGATGATAATTACCAATAAACTCCCCGAAGACTAGAACATATGCATGGATGCCAAATTTTCGAATTGCCAGCTACTTACATGTCAAAAGTGACACACTAATTGAAAGAAGATCTTGGAAATATACCTATAGTGACTCTCTTCGACCTTCTATGCACTAATGAAGTAAATTTTCACCAAAGAAACCACCATGGGCTTTCTTCTGTATTACTTTCTCTGCAATTTTACGCAGTGGACCACCATTGGCAAAGATAATCAGAAGCAATAAAATATCGATTACTTTGTG
>JASDQU010010060.1:29825-44343 GCA_032191745.1 Picea mariana | reverse complement strand
AAATAATTTCTTCTTTGCAAACACTTTGACTACTTTGACTTTTTGGGGCTTCTAGATGACTCATGAGGGTTCTCCAACTTCACATGGCCATAACTCTCTAACCATGAGGAGTTAAGTGACGTTCCACATACCACTGGAAATAGAATGACATGTACTATCCATCTAGAATATTCTTTCCTACAAATATATCAAAACTCATACCATTATACATCAAACAAACATGGGTCCATTACCCAAACCTGGGTTCTCCAACTTCACATGGACATAACTCTTTAACTGTGAGGCGTTATGTGACGTTCCACCTACCACCAGAAATGGCATGACATGTACTATCCATTAGAATAGTATTACCTTCAAATATATTAAAAATCATGCCATTATACATCAAACAAACTTGGGTCCATTACCTAAACCTTTGTGCTACTGGACTTTTTCCAAGGGTCGACATCAACCACTAAGGGTTGACATCAATCTACAATATCACTCTCCAATGGTTGACATCAATGAAAACCAACAATCCATACCAACTGGCCATCAACCTAAGCCAACTACCTGATAGATATGGTTTGAAGAAACATACAACATTTTTTCCCTTTGAAGTCAAATTAGGAGGTTTAATGCTAGTCTGGGATGTCTAGCTGGCACAAAATTATTTTGGTATTCAACTTGTGTTGGCACCCAAAGTTTTGGGTCTAGTTTTTCACATGTGCACAAACGAAGTTGTGCACGCGCATTCCATAGTTTTGCATGCACCGATGGAAATGCACAAAGAATTCTATATAGTGCGCATAGAACTGAGTTTCACCAAGAGCGTGACAAGTATAAAGACTACCAAGTGTGTGTCGATCTGGTTTTTTTCAGTTGTGCCAAAAACCAAGAATATTTCCACCTGAATCAAGAAAGGAATCACCGAGGAATCTTTTGGAATGATTATTTCCTACATCATATGAAGACGTGGGGTAGCCAAAAGATGATTTGGTAAGGAAGTTAAGATTTCCCTTGACACAGAGAGTCTATGTGGAGTGTTGGAAGGAAATAAAAGAAAGCAAGGAAGTTGGATCAAAAAAGCGAGTGAAGTAGAGTAGAAAGAGACAATTCTCCTTAGCAACGAAAGATATAAAAGAGAGCTTTAAGCTCATAAAGGGAGTTATCTTGTGAAATATTCATTTAGAGATTTTCGAGGTAGCTTATCTATCAATATTAAGATCACTCGAAGCCTACTGTAATCTTGTGATGTTTTGAATATCCTCCTGTGTCTTTGTTCTATCTGAATCCTAAGGCAAGGGGCATGGAACATTATGTTGTATTCCCAATTATTTATATAGTAATTATATGAAGTTATATGGCTGTCCTAAGAAGATGTTTAGTGCACTTTAAATCTATGTTGTGATGGAATACTACCAATAAAAAAGATATGGAAATTATGATCTAATCGGTGTCTGTTATGACTGATTTGAATATGTGTGTGTATTGTTTCAATTCTTAGTCCTAAACATATTGTCAAACCTAAGTTACATGGATTCCAATTGCAGTAATGTTTCATATGTTTAATCCTTAATACATGTCACACTACCTTATGGTCTTTCTGATGCTATATACATCTCAGGTGAGACCTTCTTCAGCCTTGGTCGAGGTTTGATATTCTGGTGCTTTGGGGTTTTTTTCAGACAACTCTGGATGAACCCTGGGTCTAAAACTCCCCAGTGTTAAGAAGGTCAGTATACATGCAAGCATGGACTGAAAATGGTGACACAACACCCAAAAAATGGTTTTGTTTTTGGTACCTGAAGTCTTGTTGAGATCGATGGAGGAAAATAAAAATGAGTTGACATCCTTCTAAGGAGGAGATTCACAGATGGATAGAAGCAAAATAAATAAAAAAATTCTCTGTGAGAAATGGAAGGATTGTGCATGAACATTAAAGAATGGAAAGGTAGATATATTTAATCAGATATGCATGAGCTCTTCTTTGTATAATTTCCATGCCTACTGCATGAATGGTTAAAGAGACAAGATGAAATCAATTCAATTGCATTGACATTGGAGATGATAGTTTTGGATCAAGCCAATATTGATAGCTTGAAGGTGCTAGATAACAAGTGGACTTGAGCTATTGATTTTTGGTTTTATTGAGTGAAGGAAGGCTACATTATTTATTTTTCTATAGAATATAGTGATTCTTTTAGTGAGGCTGAAAGAAAGTTTGAAGAAGGTCCAAGGAAATGGATGCTAGAATAAAGTCCACTTTGGATCAAGATGTTGTGCATGGAAATAAGAATGATGTGCATGGAGCCTGATAGAATGGTCGAGTAAAACCCCTAACGCTGGGGGGGGAGGGGATTTGTAAAAATTGGGGGAAAAGGAGCCAGAAGATGGATCCAATGAGGAGGTTCCAAGAAGTTATTGATATGAGGTGAGGACTGGAATCCACCCAGAAGAGCAGAGAATAAAAAGAGTTGAGAGATATGCAAGAATATTTGAGTTGAAGGAGAAATATGAGAAGAGGAGTAGAGAACAATTATCGAAGGGTTCAAAACAAGGTGTCGGGCCCAGAATGAAGAGGAAACTCACACCATGAAGTGGTGTGGGAGAGGAGGTTGTTCTAGAGTGGAGGATAGGCAAGGAAAGGCCTATGAAGAGGCTTGGTATGGAATATACCAGTAGTGGTAGTAGTGCTAGTGAGGGACTAGGTGATGAAGTGCACACCCTTTGGCTGTTATGGTATGACATAACCTTAAGAGAGAAGGGAGCGCACATGTGTGGTGTGTAGGCGTAAATTTTTGGTGCTCCCACAGACTTGGAGGAGGAAATGTCAAACGGTTACATGCTGAAAAGAAGAGAAGTTGTCACATAGTACCATGAGGCACCAATCATAAGATAGTTTGGCGCTTAATGTAGTGACAATAAACTAAGCAGGAGAGAGGATGGCACATGGATACATCTTGTGATGAGTGAAAAGAGTGATGTTGTGCAAGGTGGCAATGTGTAGATCGACTTGGGAGGTGAAGCACACAATGTCAGTGTGTAGATCGGCCAAGAGGTAGGAGCGCACATTTTTGGTGCACAGTTAGATCAGGAAGAGAGGGTGTAGATTGTTGATACGTCAAAAGAAAAGGAATATGGAGGTTCACCTAGTGATGAGGTAGATGAGTTGATATTTTTGGATGGTGTTGTGTGGCTACAAGTAGATAGCTCTTTGGGTCACCTCACAAGAAGTTTAAGAATAAGATGATCTTACCCCCACTTTGTACCACCCCCCTTGCACATTTTTAATCAAGTATAAAACACAATAGTTAGTGAAGAGATTAGAGTCGAAGAAAAAGAAGAAGAAGAAAGAAGTGACAAAACAAGTGAAGAATAAGGTGAAGTTAGCAATACTTTACCCCAAACGGTAGTGGTGTGGAAAGATCCATCTAATAATAATCAGAGAAGAGGAACTACATCTAGTGCCAAGATGAAAAATAAATATAGTACACTGAGGTTTCTCATGTTCCATGGAACAGGTAAGGACGATGTCGAGCAACACTGGTTCACATGTGAAGAAATCTATTATGTAAATAGAGTTATAGACGATGTGGATAAGATCGTGCAACTTGAGACTACATTTAGGGATAGGGACCTAATGTGGTACATTAAATACAAGGATACTACACCAACATGATAGGTGAGGTCTATGATCGAGATCAATAAGGTTCTGCTTCGGGAGTTTCAAAAGTCAAATTCAAAATCCTAGTGCATTACGAAAATCAAAGAGATCAAGAAGAAAGAAGGAGAAACCATTTGGGATTATGACCAATGGTTCAAAATATTGTTGGATAGGCTAACATTCCAGATCTAGGACATGCAACACAATGAGTGATCTAGATTATTTTTTTCATGAAATGAGAGTGGAGATATAATAAAGAAATGCACAAAGATATCGTGGATATCTAATAATATAACAGAAATGTATCAGACTTGCAACCATAAACACAGAGATACAATAATACACTATTTCTATTAATGAAAGAAATGTATAGAGATCGTAAAAATACAGAGTGAAAGACTCGCTAGAATGGTGGAAGCTTATCTTTGAGAAGAGATGCGATGACTACTCGCATTCGCAAGAAGATAATTACAATGAGGATCTTAAGGCATTTTTTATAATAAATATGAATTTCAAAAACCTTATACATCCAAAAACCTAACCCTAGGAGATGAAGCACCAAAAGTCATGTGGGCCCCGTCGGGGTAAATTTGTACATCAATTTCTTGAGGTCGTAACTTTGACATACTATCTCTGTTTGACACATATGATACATCGTTAGAAAGATCTATCCGAGGAATACAACTATTGGATAAAAACATTGTGATGATGTTTTTCGATCAATAGATACACAAAAAAACGTCGTTTAGGGCCTCAAAACAACTCCGGAAGTTCAAGACCCGAAAAACTGCCAAAAATAGTAAATTACCAAAATTGCCAGAAAATTGTTTTGAGCTAGTTGGAAAAGGTGGGTGTCCATCGATATCCACCTGGATAAATCCTCCCTCCTTAGGAAGCAATGGTTTCTATTGCATTGAATTCCCGAGGGAGAGGAAAAATCATTTGTTGAATCTGCATCTTGAAGAGTTTCTTTCCTTGTTGGGGAAGTTGCGTTGCTTAGCTTGTTGAAGGTAGTCCTGAGCCTGTTGCTGGCGGGATTGAATATGTTCAACTAGTCGGCCTATATGAGATTACTATGTGTGGAAGGAATATTTTCATTTTTCTACAGTCTTTTGGACCTGCTTCTATTGGATAGAAGGTGCTTGGGCCGAGGCTGTAGTTGTTGTAGTATTCTTTTGTTCCCCTTTTGAACAGATTGTGAAGAAGTTGAATTTTGTAGTATGAGATACTACCTTGTGATACTGCTTAGTTGGGATAGTAGTTGGAATTACCTAGGTATTTTGTAGAGATGACCCCCTATATTAACAATGACACTACGGGGTTGAGACTCATAAATTGCATGGCACTTCCACATATATGGTTGGCCCAACAAAACATCACATACATCCAATGGGGAAACATCACATAATACCTCATCCTTGAAGGGATGGATGTCGTATGACAATCAACGCTGTTGGCTGACACGAAGATCTCATCCCTGGCGAAGCCACCCGATGTTGTATGTTTGCGGGTGTGGTGTTGTCGACAATCCCAATTGTTTTACGATCTCTGTTGAGACGAGGTTCTTCTGGCTTCTGCTATTAATAATAAAATGCAGCGGAGTCCCCTTCACCCACATCTATGAATGAAAAAGGCACTCCCCCTCTTATGGATATGTTGGTTCTTCTAGTTGAATTGTTGTGGTCACGACAATAGCAGTGGGGTGTGTGTCGATTATCTGTCTTTTACCAGTATTTTCAGAATCTATTTTTGAATCAGGGCTCAACTCTTTATCTTTGATCTTGGCCACCAATGACTGTTTTGAGTGACATTTGTCGATGTTGTGCCAGGGGATTTTTTGGAAATCGCACCATTTTTTGTTTTCCTTCTTCGTCTTCCCATGACCCTTCTTTTCCTGTGGCTTAGACTAGTTTCCGAGAGACTATTTATTAAGGTCGTCTTTATCATACTTTGGTTGTTGTAGGTTTGCAAACCCAAACTCCCATTTGTTCTGGTGCTTATATTTCTTCTCTATTTTAACAACATATCGATAAGCATCATCGAGTGATGAGATGTCCAAAAAATCCATTTCAGTTTGGATGTATCTGTGTAGAGCCCCACGGTATTTCAGAACTAAATGTTGTCCAGAGTCTTTGATACCCATCTTGGTGCACAAGGTGTGTAATATATTGGTGAACTCTGGAACTGATTGGCCCCTCTCTTGCCACAGTGTGGTCCATCTCACATAGTGGTCCTCATAGTTGCCAAGAGGGTAATATTGTTCCTTTACCGCATCCACAAAAAAATCCCAAGTGGGCTCGACCCCATATATTCCAGAATCCTCTGTGTAAATTTTCTCCCAGTAAGTTTCCCACTAATGTTTTACATGCGGGAGAGATTTAAGGAGTGTGAAGGTGATATTTTCCTTGTCGAAAAAATTATGAACAAAGAAATAACCTTCTAACAGATTCAACCATTTTTCTAGGGCATCCACATATATCTAACCTTCAAATACAGGAATATCAAAATTAACGTGTACCTTGAAAGGAGAGGTTCTTCCAAAGTGGTTGTTTGATGAAGATGAACTTGTTTCTATCAGCAGGCATTGAAGGATGTGGGAAAAATTCTCCATCATTTCGTCCCTCTGTCACGTGAGAGCTTGCTCAAGAAACAGATTTATAGGATCATATGTTCCATCGTTTTTCTTTTCTTCTGCCATGGAGGGCTTCTTGGGCGTGCGAGAGTGATTGTATTCAAGAGAGACAAGCTCAATACCCAACTTTGTATACTTGTACCTCATCGGGGACATGCATTGAAAAATGATCAAGAGAAGTCTGTTCTGATACCACTGATCCGGATTATTTTTGGCACGAAATGAGAGTGGAGATATAATAAATAAATGCACAAAGATATCATGGATATCCAATAATATAACATAAATTTATCATAGATGCAACCATAAACACAGAGATACAGTAATACATGATTTCTATTAATGAAAGAAATGTGCAGAGACTGTAAAAATACAGAGTGAAAGACTCGCTAGAATGGTGGAATCTTATCTCTTAGAAGAGATGTGACGACTACTCACATTCACAAGAAGATAATTACAATGAGGCTCTAAAGGCCCTTTTTACAATAAACAGGAATGTCAAAAACCATAGACATCCAAAAACCTAACCCTAGGAGATGAAGCGCCAAAATTCATGTGGGCCCTGTTGGGGTAAATTGGTACATCAATTTCCCGGGGTCATAACTATGGAATATTATCTCCATTTGACGCATATGAGACATCGTTTGAAATATCTATCCGAGGAATACAACTATTTGTAGAAAATATCATAAATAAATATTTCGATCGGTAGATACCAAAAAAAAACCGTCCTTTAGGGCCTCAAAATGACTCTGGAAGTTCAGGACCCAAAAAATTGCCAAAAATTGTAAATTACCAAAATTGCCAGAAAATTGTTTTGAGCAAGTCGGAAAAGGTGGGTGGCCACTGATATCCACCTAGATAGATGAGTGGTTCATTTTGAGGTTTCTCCCCCATATCCGAGTCCCACTCACCCAACAAAATGTGACGACCCAAGCCGAGGTAGCCAAGATCGCGATGCGATTGAAGGCTTCACTTGGAGGTGCAGAGACATTGACCGAGTTGGCACAGGTTCAGTCTTAAATAGCCAACATAACAATACAGCTGCAAGATATGTACAAGACTATAGTCATGCACGAGAATGTTTGGTGTACTATATGTTGTTTAGAGGGGCATCGTCAAGATGATTTCCATGTCCTTACAAATTATGTGGCGACCGACGCGCTGAGTATGTTTCCATCTGGATAGTTAGAATGGTGTGATATTTGTAGACAGTGGGTCCATGTTCCATCCCACTATCCCACATTATAGAAGTATCATACAACAACTCACACCCCATTCTATGAGTTATGTAAATTGATAGGCCATGATGTTAATAACTTCTACTCTCTTCAGTTAATGCAAGAAAACACTCAAGATGCTTTTCGTGTACAAGAGGAGAAAAATGGTGGTGAGTGCAGTGGAACTGATAGAGGAAGATATCAAGGAGGACCTCGAGGTGGATATGGGCCTGGTCACAGTGGAGGAGGTGGTATACCCCCCACATGTTTCAATTGTAGTGAGATTGGTCATGTCTCATGATTTCACACTAAGTCATGTGTGCTCTATGCATATTTTTATAGTCCTTAACATGTAACTAAGGATTGTCCCAAATTACTGAAGAAGTGGGAGGAGAAGAATACTAAATGTAACATGGTCCATTCCAAGCCACACACACACACAAAAAGAAGAATGGGGAAGTAGACATCCAGGTAGTAACCCGCAGAGGGGCAAAGACTAGGGACAAATTCGAGCATGGTGAAGGATCGAGTCAACAACCAAATGGTAAGATCAGGAAGGAATCCCAACCCCCTCCTAAGTTTTATGCTTCTTAGTAAAAGCAATTTATGCATGATGCACAAATATCCCTTGAAAACTAAAGAGCACGTGAGGAGCTACAATGAGAGACTCACCAGTATCTTGAAGAGACACAGATCTAAGAACAAGTGCAGAGGGAGACACAAAGGTCACTAGAGGAAGCACAAATCCATGAAGAAGTGCAGTGAGAGATGCAAAGGTCACTAGAAGAAGCCTGTGCACACAAAGTGTAATACCTCCTTTTCTAAACTCCTGATTATAGATAACTAATCATAATTAATGATTGCAATGAAATGGCATGCAAATATTGTAAATGTATTATTGATTAATGGAGAATGACAAAAAATGACTATGGGGTAAAGCCTTGAGTATTAGACATGATACCACGAGAGGTATTTGTGAGGGGGCATAGAAAGAGGATTCATGTGTAAAATACTCCAAGCCATCTTGATGAGCAACGAGAAGGAAATAACAATGTTTCCTCTAGCTTGTAGTTGAAGTAAGACAGTTAATGGAATGGGGTTGGTAATTGGAAAACCAACCACCCCAATGAATACAAGTATGGAAGACTAGTTGGGATAGTAAGAAATGTCAGCCAAGGGTACCACTGAGTACCATGTCACACTTTCCAAGATGAACGATGTTGAACCTAATTCCCTTTTGATAAAAGGTAGAAGGAAAGGCTAAGAACCTTCACAAACATTTTTACGTGTAGAAGAATGCATGAGGAGAGAAGATATAGATGGAGAGAAGGGGGAGAGTTTTCCAGTTTTTTGGAAAAAAAAGGGAGCAAAGGCTTCTAGTTTTGAGGGAGTGAACCCACATAGGGGTGGAGAGACGTGAGTCTTGGATCAAGAAATTGGTTGCAGAAATGGTCTAAGGAACCAAGAACCCATCCTAAGTTGAGAGATTGCCACATTGATGCTAGAAAGGAATCTAATAAACCTCGAAGAGGCTTGACCTAGGAGAGGTGAGCATAAACAATTCCATGGTGGTATCATGGCTTGGAACAAGGGTGGCCTACTACCGAAGTTATTGAGCATGTAGAGCCTATGGTTGGCTGGAAAGGTGAACACCCATAGTCAGCTGGATGGTCACCAATTGTAACAGATAAGTATCTCTATACTCTATGTATTGAACTTAGATGTAAGTATGAAATGTATCTATACCAAAAAGCATGTGCATTGCATATATGAGCAAGAGAACCTTGCATTTTACCTTGAATGATTAAGGAACTGTAAGAATGGTTCGTTCCTATGAATGTAATCTTGGAATATATTTGTACATTGTGCCTACTATGTGTGTTTCATAGGATATTGTTGTAGTGTGATGCCCGTGAAAATAAAATAGGCTTATAAACTAAGAATGAACAATATTTTCTAGGAGGAATGGGCAGGGTTCCCTGAGAGAGGCCTTTGCATGGTTTAGAGAGCCTTAATTCTTCCATGAAATTTGTTTTCCTTGTTGATGTCGAGGGACTAGAGAGTCCCCAACAACAACATTTTGAACCTCTCGCAGGGCTAGGCAAGAGGAGACGAGAATATCACCCTAGGATTAAATTCCCAGACAAGAATGCGCATTGAACTCTAGGCCAATTTCCCCCTAAGCTACAGTCCAAGCGTGAATTCCTTTGCCTTGTAATTTTATTTTAGTAATATTTAATTTTTATTTAATTTATGGCTTTGATGCTTTTATGTTGGATTTTATACACTTAACATAACAAAATTAAATCCTGAAAGTATTTAAAGAATTAAAGAAAATGTTACCAAAATAATGTTTTATATTTTTAGCAAAAGGTAACTAAAATAAAATTAACCAAACGATAGAAAAAGTTAATAAAACTATGTTAGTTTTTAAAAAAACATGATTTAATTAAAAGAATATTTTATTAAACAAAATATTTGTTTGAAGGCTTAAATGATATAATATTTTTTTACATTTCCTTTTAGAAGTTAGCATGTGATAAATAATAAGAAAATCAAAACAGAAAAGAAAGAAAAATGTTTATAAATATAAAACAAGCTAATAATGAAATCTTATATACATATTTTTTACAAAATATCATATTCATAAGTTTGTTTATTTTCTTTTTTTTTTATTTTTAATGTTGTATTAAAGAAAAGATGAGGAAAATTGAGGATTTTAAAGAAATAACAAAGGGATAGTTTCAGAGTGAAAAAGAAATTGGTTTTCATTTCAAATGCTTCCCATACAAACTTTTGAATATTCAAAACCTAAAAGTCTCTGCGTAGACTAGGGCCAGGTATATGATCTTTAGCCACTCTAGAACAATGTTACAATAAAGAGACCAAGAGCGAAAAAGAAAAAGAAAGCTAAGCCAGGAATGGAATAGAGCGATGATGGTTAATCACAAGGAGAAAACCTGCATATAGAAACTGATTAGTGCCGAATAAAAGCGAGCTTGAATACAACAAATTAACAAGTAAACATTCACCTTATGAAAGCCAACAAGCTCATCCTCGCTCTACCTTATCATTGCTTCGCAAGACTCCCTGTTGCCAATGATTCCGTCAATCCCTGTTGAATAGGTAAGAGAATAATGAAATTAAGTAGTCCTCACGACACTCCAAGCACACCTCTCTAAATTTTCTACCAAATTTCTCTCTCTAGAAATTTTTCTCTAAATTTTTTCCTTTAGAAAAATTCTTCTTCAGAAAAATTCCCCCCCTCAGCTAGTTGCCTCCTTCTTCTTTTAAATTGTTGGGTGAGCAATTAGGGTAGTTTCTATTGGTTTAAATTAACGAAATGGAGTCAAATATGTCTATAATGGTCTTCATTAAATAATATACAATTAGTTAAAATTGTCTACTTATTCCACATGTCAAAATTTCTATATGTATTTTGGATGGGTAAATATTTTCTCATGCAATTATCAAATCGGGTAGTATAGGTGCATTATTTTCCTCCACGCGACTGTATCAAATGCATGAAATCTAACCAAAAGAAACACATGAATATCAATTCTTCTGACTAGTGCGATTATGAATACAACATCTTATTGCTTGGGTTTATAAAATGTCTAGTATCACAGAATCTGTGATGAAGTCTTTGCACTGCATATTAAACTAGAAAAATTTGATTGAATCAGTGCTCTTTTCCATGCACATTGGATCTTGACAACAACCTTAATTGTATTCATATAATTATTGTATTCCCTATATTTCAACTGAATCTTCCAAACATTGGTAGCTAACAAAACATATCTAGACCTTTGAAACCACCCTCGGCTTTGAATTACTATTTTTTCTTTAGAGAATTTATACTATTTTTCTATAAAAGATAATTATTTTGTTGAAGAGGAGTAATATTATTATTTTGAAGATGGTTTATTGAACTCTGCTGCAAGGTAGTTACAATAGTTCCTTGCATTGAACTTAGATTGGCGGCTAACTACATTGTAGTCTGAACATTTTGATGTGATGTTTGTACACCATATTGTTGTAAGGGAATGGAACCGTGTTGAATAGGTGTCATAACGTTTGGTTTCATTGAAGTAACAGAAGGCTGTAAATTCATCTGTTGGAGCTGATTAACATGCTTCTCTTGTTGCTACATCTGAGATAACTTAGTTTGTGGTTGCGAAGCAGATTTTCTCTACTTAAACGAGTTCAGAATGGCTTGAATTTTCTTCTCAAAAGAATAAACCTTATCCTCTTTAAACCCTGGTGGAATACTGCTCTTCGGTACTTGAAATTATTGCATCATACGTTGCAATGTATTTCTGTAGTGCTTAAGATTTTTGGATTGATCAGGTGGCTTGGGATATGTTGCACTGAGTGATTCCTTGTTTATGTGTAATCAAAGATACAACTAAATTTCCATCACTGTAATTGCCAATAATCATATCAGGTTGACCTTTTAGCTCTGCGGTTATTTCATTTGATACATCCTCTGAAAATCTTCCCATGTAAGGCCACACATCAAATCGAGAAACCCAATTGCGCAAAACTCCTTTGTCTAGATCCAATACTTAGTTATCCTTGACACTTCCATTCCCAAGTTGTTCCTTCAATTCCAAATATTCAACTACATAAAGTTGTTCAACATCAAGTTCATCAACATTGACATGGACATAATCTCACACACCCGACCCAGTATGTGTAACAACAAACCTAGTACTTCTTGTCTATGATAATTACCAATAAACTCCCCGAATACTAGAACATATGCATGGATGCCAAATTTTCGAATTGCCATCTACTTACATGTCAAAAGTGACACACTAATTGAAAGAGGATCTTGGAAATATACCTATAGTGACTCTCTTCGACCTTCTATGCACTAATGAAGTAAATTTTCACCAAAGAAACCACCATGGGCTTTCTTCTGTATTACTTTCTCTGCAATTTTACGCAGTGGACCACCATTGGCAAAGATAATTAGAAGCAATAAAATATCGATTACTTTGTGATCACATTCACTATCAAGAGATTTATTCCCTTCACTTTATAGTTTTGAAATAATTTATTTCCATAAATTTCCATAATGTCTTATAATGACTTGAGCCACAACTTTTATGGACATATTATTTCTTTATATGGAAAAGGAAATACATGAATTTTATTTGGCATACAGAGCTTTATATAATGGTTGCAAATCATAACCCATACTAATCCACATGTAAGTTCAAGATTCATTTTTATCTTAAATAATAAAAATGTCATGTGGATGGGACATGATACCATGGTATAGTTTTCTAACATGAAAATATGCCAAAGTCATAACCCTAAATGTATGTTAGTGATGTCATACTTAGGAAAAGAGAGTCATGAGAAATAAATTTGGACTTAGTGTTATGAGTGTAAGATTGACAAAGTTAAGAATGTGAGAAATGAGAGAATAGGTCATTTTAAGTGATAGGTAAAGCATCATGAAATTTTTTCCAAGCACTATCTTAACCTTGCCGACAATTTGTAATGACTTTCCTTCATTTGAATTAACCTGTATCATATCCAATAAAATATGTTGGATGACGATCATGGTCATTCATTGACCGATAAATATGGTAACTTTTGGAACATTACTGAATGACGAGGTATGTGAAGACATCTTCCTCGAATGTGTAGTAGCAACTCAGCGAGAGCACGCAAGACTTTGCGCAAGCAATTGTGAAATGAGAGGGGGAGCCTGACAATGCTTTGTTGGCTAAGTATTGTTGACAAAAATAATCGTCAACATTTTCCAACCAACAGATTTGCGTCTCTTACATTGGCGTGTAAGCTTTAAACAATAACTTATGATCTTTGATTCTCAGAACAAAGGGGAAGGGAAGGGTAAGATAGGACTGAGGGTGACTCGATGTGAAACAATAAGAGGTTGATAGGGTTGGGTCAACCATATTATACAATAGGGGAAGAAACGATGGAGGTCAAGATGTTGGATTACTGAGAGGGGGGGTGAATCAGTAATAGAGCAATTTAATCCTTTTTCACCATAAAATGCAAGTGTTATATCAATGTAGCATTATCATCCAATAGTTGTAGAGTAAATAAACAATGCACAAATGAGAAATCACACACATACATAGTACACCAATGTTTTACGTGGAAACCCAAATTGGGAGAAAACCACGGAATGTTTTTTCTTATATGTCTTTAAGAATTACATTCATTGGAAGCACAAACTTCCTTTGTTTTCTAGATGCAACTGGAAGGAGGCTCCAACCCCCTAGTTTCTCAGGTTACAACCTGAAGGAAGCTCCAACTCCCCAATTATCTGTCTACAACCAAAAGGAGGCTACAACCCCCTATGTTCTCCAGCTACAACTGGAAGGTGGCTACAACCACCTGTCCTTCCCCCTCCAACCACTCTAACATAGAAGTAGAATGATGGAACCACTGTCACACTATCACTGTGAGATATATTGTTGTAAACCTATACCAATCAACCTACACCAACCAACATGTACCAATAACCTGAACCATGCATCAAGCATGCATCAACCTATACCTCAACCTGTAATCAACATGTACCATAAACAAGTGCATCAACCATGCACCAACCTGTAGTCAACCTGTATCATAGAAAAGTGCATTAACCATGCACCAACCTGTAGCTCAACCTGTACCATGAACAAGTGCATCAACCATGTACCAAACCTGTGATTCAACCTGTACCATGAACAAGTGCATCAACCATGCACCAAACATGTACAAATAACATGTCACAACAACCTGTCCAAATAACCTATCACAACAACCTGTCTCATCAATATTATCAACCAAATCAGATCTAATCACCAAGGTCAATCACCAAGAGAACTCTCAAAGATTTGCATCAATCAACCATAACACAACAACTCATAATCATCACCAAGATCAATATGTGCTTCTAATAATATACCAATATAAGTATATTACATCATCCATAAACCATGTGTCAATAATAATACTAATAAGCTCCTTCAACTATGTACCAAGTAT
>JASDQU010010060.1:5710-18483 GCA_032191745.1 Picea mariana | reverse complement strand
TAACCCACTTCTAACCACTTGTCAACTTAGTAATTTCTCCATTAACTTTATTATTTAAATAATTTATTTTGTATTCACTTTGAATTATAGTACACTCATCACTTCACTTTATTATTTACCTTCTAAAAATATCTTAAACCACTTTGACTACTTTGACCTTTTGGGGCTTCTAGATTACTCATGAGGGTTCTCCAACTTGACATGGCCATAACTCTCTAACCGTGAGGAGTTATGTTACGTTCCACATAACACTAGAAATGGAATGACATGTATTATACATATAGAATAGTATTACCTGCAAATATATCAAAACTCATACCATTATCAATCAAACAAACTTGAGTCCATTACCCAAACCTGGGTTCTCCAACTTCACATGGCCATAACTCTCTAACCGTGAGGAGTTATGTGACATTCCACACACTACCGGAAATGGCATGAAATGTACTATCCATGTAGAATAGTCTTACCTTCAAATATATTAAAACTCATACCATTATACATCAAACAAACTTGGGTAAATTACCCAAACCTTTGTGCTACCGGAATTCACTACCGGACTTTCTCCAAGGATTGACATCAATCTACAATATCACTCTCCAATGGTTGACATCAATGACAACCAAAAATCCATACCAACTTTCCATCAACCTAAGCCAACTATCTGACAACATATGTCCTTTATAATTCAGAATTAAGCTCTGAACATGAAAACCTACAGCTCCTAACAACAACAACAATTTCCATATTTTTTTAAATGAAAATAATTTTATAATAATTTTCTTATAAGAATCCTCCATATATGTCAAAATACATCTACTACTATATATTTTAATTTCAAATTCATAATAAGCATACATAATAATCTAAAAGAAATTTATTTAATCAAAAATTCATTTAATCAATAGTTGACATTCCATTAATCTTTTAAAATATTCATATACAAATAATGAAATCAAGATAAAATTGTCTCATAACTTCCTTATTCATAAAGGAGGTACGTTATATTAAAATCTATCTATAAGCCATAGTTGAAACTCAGTTCGTGATTTAACACAAAAAAACCTTGGTTGGGTGGCTTGACATTGCCTTGGGATGTTCTTTTTAAGTTAATGAATGTTGTAATGGGATAAAGGTCTACATAAGATCAAAGAATAACAAAAAAAGAGGTATTATGGAGATAATGAATCCACCTTATATTACAACTAAATTCATATTCTCGCTATAGTTCATTGGTGGAGCCTTCGTGCCTGCCACATGTGCATAAATTGGTGGTATTTTCCATGTATCGATGAGATAGAATGAAAGAAGTCGTGGCTCATCGCCGCATTTGTTGATTAAACAATGAGTTATTTTCACCTAGTGCATAAATATAGATATATTAAAATATATTTTTGAATAAAAATATCAATATCAATAATTTTAAATTATGTATGACTATGTTTCACTGTGGTTGACCATGTTTGAATATTTGACCATGGTCGACTATGGTTGATCGTGTTTGAAGGTTTACCATCATTGATAGTGGTTATGTAACGTCCTGTTGCCACCTAGGTTGGACGATGCCACACAAAACTCTCCCTTTTTATAGCTTTGATACCATAATGTAACATTATCCAACCTAACCGAGGGACATTACGGTGTGGAATACACGTAAAATGAAATTTTTGCTAACTAAAGTAATATTTTTATTGTTAGCCAATTTCTTGTAGCTTACAACTACAAATTTAAAATGGATTTAGCTATAGTATATAACCACAAAACAGATGCATCTAAAGATGCTAATTATCAACATGAAATGCAACTAAACCGATCATTACATCATCATATAAGTCATTCTCGTTTACATGGATTTCATGCACAAAAATAACACATGTAAATAACTCAACAACAAGATAAAACACTATTCTTTAAACAAGAATAATGAAACCAACTACTTGGGACAGAGGTTCCCCCCAACCATAGACTAATTGTTCCAAGTATCAACAACTAGTCACACCTGAGATGAGGCTAGTAATCCACAAACGAGCTTGGTCTCTCACAGTCCACTAGCAATTCATAAAACACATAACACAATTCATATTCGCCTACATCTATCCTGATTTTTCTACCTACTCTCTTCCTCCTGATCTGCCCAACCCAAGGAATGCACCATTCTTTTATCATGGATAACCAAAGGAATGTACCATATGTTTATCAATATTATCCCAAGGAATGTGCCATTCATTTATCATGATTTCTCTGGCACATGTAACTAGGAATCTCTCAGAAGGGAACTCAAGGGAACTTGCTGCTATGAAAAATACCAGCAAACCAACAACAAACACTTGTTTTTACAGTTCAACTCACTTCGGAGTTCACTCTTTAGGCCTAACAACCTAGCTCTTCAATCTTCATCTCCAAAATGCTCCAAATACATTCCAGATTTCACTAGAATATACTCTCCATGGCTGCACCCGCTCCAAGCTCTCTTTTTTTCTTTCTACTTTCTCTCATGCACACAAACTTCCTTCTCTGAACTGTTGTACCAACCCATACAAATTTTATCCCTTTTCCTTTCCTTTATTGACTCACACTCTTCCCCAAGATGATTGTACTCAACCCCCATGTGCCCTTTAACTCTGGGATGTGACCACTCACAACCACCCTCTTACATGTATTCAATGATTGGCTTTGGGAACATTCAATCAGAAATTGGAAGTTTCATATACAATTAGCAAGTTTAGGAAAATGGGTTAAATTAATATACATGGGTATTTCCCCCCTGGACCCCTCTTGGCCATTATCCTAGACACTCCCCTCTCTTGTGGATTAATTCAACCCCCATCTCTTGTCCATGTCCCCTTAGCACCTGGCATCACATTTTATTATTAAAACATAGATATACATTTCTCATATTACATCATTTGGTCGTAGCCACATATTATATCCACATAAGCATTAATTAAACTGGGGATTATAATGGCAATGTTACATTCCCCATCCCCTATAATTTTTCTCCATTGTAGTATCCCCAATAGTGCTAGATAGGGATACCATACATTTCTAGGCCATTAAATTAATTTTTTCCACAACCCCTTAGCATTCATTTCACTGGAGACATTTCATCAAACACATTACCAGCAAAAATAGATACACATGGAACATAAGAGAATCATGGGGTATTTTATTATGAATCAATATCTGAATACAATAATCCAATGGTTGTTATGGCAGTTGTAATACATCAATAGAAAAAAAAACAAAGACGGGCCAAAACCTGGAGGATGTCACTGTGACCACACGAAAACCTTAGGAATCTGCATCTCCAGACTGATATCAAACCATAGATGAAGCGCAGTTGAAGATCCTGGATGGATCCTCCTCCTTGTTTAACTAGGGTAGATGGTTTCACCACAAAATCCAAACTCCCATGAGAGGGTTTTTCCAATACCCAAATGAAAAACATCGGCTCACCGAGCACTCCACAAGAAATAATCACCAAATCTGATGTGCCCAAATGACTTGCTCTTATCTCCTTTTAAAGGCTCGTTGGATCTTTCTATAAACATCTAACTTGAACTCCTCAAATTTTTTAGAAGAACACTTTTTAATAAAGTGATTATATAATGTTTATCTTTTATTTAAGCCACTTAAAATTAAATAATAATTAATTAAAGATTAGTTGTCAAATTAAATTTAGACAACATAACCAAATAATTAATTAAATATTTAATTAATCTAAGCTCACAAAAAATGGGACATTACCAATCCTCCTGTCCCAAGATTGCTTGTCCTCGAGCAATGCTATCACAATCTGATGCTCGGTTGATTGAAACTATCTCAAAGTGATACCTAGGTCCCATACCATCCTGGAAAATGTGAATCATCCTCTGCTCATAGCATGAATCTGCGAGGTGCTATCACAAGATTTTTCCTGAATCCCCCTGATCAACCAAGAAATCATAAACTCAATCATCTCCTCGGAAGACTACTCCTCCAAACAATCAGATCTATGTAAAACATCAATCCCATCGGTGTCGGTTGTCAAGCTATCAAAATCTACAATCCCAGTGTCCCACAATAATCTCAAAGAGATGCCACCATGTTGACGTTACACCACTCTGATCATAATCCTCTGATAATCATACTCAGATTTCATCTCAAAACCCGTCAATTCACGGATGTCCTTTATCCTGATGATAAAATTAAGGACTCTATCAGGATGCCTCCCTGGAGGAAACGCCATGAAAATCCATCGTACCCCACCATGTGTCAATGAGGGATCTTGTATATTGTTTCACACCATCGTGTCCTCTTGCATCATCTGGTATCATGTATGCACTATTGAACCCAACACTCTATTGATGATGACTAAACCTATATCCCAGAGTGTGTCCATATATTTCATGTATTTGTCCACCCAATCTAAGTATATGTATATCTCCTTACGGCCTAGTCCATAAGGAATGTACTCAACCATATCCTCCATAGCTAAACCCTGAGCCTCTAAGGTGCTCTCCAAAGGAAAATTATCATGGTCCTCGCAATTCCAATCAAGATTGCAAACCAAACTATCACTCTCCTCAAGTACATGCATCTTCGACTGCTCCTCATCTTGACTCATCATAAGAGTCTCCTCCCTCACATCATGTGTGAGACTTGCGCTCTCTTGTGTCACTACTTCCAAAGATGATGGAGAATTTGTCATAAGTGGTAAAGAGTGTGCCAAGCCCAACTGATAATGTAACTCCTCAACCTATCTTTCCTTGTCCTCAACAAACTTGAGAGCAAGGTCCCTATCCATAAAAAACTACAAGTAATATGAATTCATATGTTCTAGTGCCTCCCTAATGATGTGCAACTGGGCACTAGTGACTCCACCTACTATCTCACTGTGTCGCTCCTCCATCTCGGTTCTCCACACAAGATCCTCAATGAACCTATGGGCTCCATATGATGTAGGAGCATCGTCCCTTTCATATTTTTTACATTTGGTAGAGATCTAGGGGGTCTTTCATTTAGGCTCCATAAGCATGATTTAATGTAAAGTGTGTGTGAGGATTAAAATGTAATTGTTCTTGAATGTATGAGAACAAGAGGGTTGAGATATCTTAGGAGATATTAGATCTCATAGGGATTGTGAGTCATAAACTTAGGATTTGGTTGATTATTTTGTCGATCTAGAGGATCCTTAGGATGTCGTTGAGTAGATTGGGGATCTGAACCAGAAATGGTTGCATAATTCATTTATACAAGTATTGTAAGCCTTAGATACATGAGGTGTGGCCAATGGAATGTTAATTAGGCCAATAGAATGAGTATTGCAGTCTATTGATTTAATCCAGACAAAGGAAGGCCTGCGAGCCTGTGAAATTAAGTGTAACCATATGTATATGAATTAAAGGAAAATACTCTATTTCGAGTATTCTAGAAGCCTTTGTGTCCATATCTATCATAAGGTAATATTTAAATTCTGTGTAAAATAGGTATTGACACCTATGAGGAAGAAGCATGAGGAACTTTGCACAGTAAATGATATGAGGGATTGTAGGTATTAGGTTTTGTTACAGGGATGAGAGGAAGGATCAAGATGATCAATTA
The DNA here is from genome assembly GCA_032191745.1 of Picea mariana. Lineage (NCBI taxonomy): Eukaryota > Viridiplantae > Streptophyta > Pinopsida > Pinales > Pinaceae > Picea > Picea mariana. The sequence continues at coordinate 12,900 of JASDQU010010060.1, read as the reverse complement.
TCATTGATCATGTTCAGAATCGGATATCCATAGAAGTATTGTATAAAATATTGAGAAGAATAACACTTCACGATTCACCTGAAGATAGAGTGTTAAACCCTAGGAGGTGAGAGTAACAAAAGCCTTTCTAAACTGAATAAGTTATGGATCATGGTAGTGATCATTGAAAAATATAAGGGTCAATGATATTGAAGATTGGTTGTTGATTGTAGGTAATCGTCTGACAATGGTGGAAGAACCTACAACTACCATCAAATATGGAGACGATGGAGGAGGTCTTCGGGTCAACGGTTGATTAAGTCGTGATTGTCGGATCAACAAAGAGCAGATCAATGGATAGGATCCATTGCGGAGATCATGGTTGGAATTAACATCCACGCAGGTTTTGGTTCCGCAATCCACCACGACCATTGATCGTCACCCGATAACAGATCAACAGTTCACGTCAAATCCTCTGCCAACAAGCATTTGCATTGTAGATATCAAAGATGAAATTAACTAGTGTGAAAGTTGACACTTTGCAATCGCTCACAATCGTAGATATCCACACCTTTTAATCACGATCTTTGATCCTTGCTAAGGAGGAGGTTAGTGTCGGAAGGGATAGAGCGAGGTCACAACTCTTGGCCATGTGGATTGAGTGCAAACAGTTTTAGCATCATGTGTTAAGCTATGGTCATGGGAATGGTCCTATGGGAAACATGCCAACAGCTAAAGTGAACGGAATTGTACCATACAACAGAATTTGATCTTGTTAGTGATCGAATCAGACGAATAGGAAAGGAGGATAGAGATCGATCATGGGAAACCCTTTGTGGTTTTAGAGAACCCTAAGGAGAATAGAGGCATAATTTTGGGATAGGGAGTCTGTATTATGGACCCTTAAGGAGATTCATATATAACTTACATCAGTTGGTATCAGAGCGAAAATAAAATTGAGATTTTGATATTGGATGAGAGAAGAAAGGGTTTGATGTATTATTATTACAGAGTAATGAAATTGTGATGCGGGTTTGAACCTTTGGAGGATAAGAACACATAAGTTCTTTGCAAGAGTTGAAGACTATTCCAACAGAAGATAGGGAACATAGTTGCAGTAACAGAGCTACAGGAGAGTGCAGTCAACAAAGGAAAATATGATTTTCATGTCAAAGTACAGAATTGGGGACTGATAATTCCAAGAAAAAGGAGGAAGGAGATCATGCAAAATATCTCACAGGTAAAATTTGGTAAATTAAATTGGTCTAAAGTGTATTTTTAGTACAGGTCATAGCAACATGATACAATAGGGAGGATGTTGGAGGATGGAGACTGAAGCAGAGTGAAGCATGTGGCATTATTCAACAAAGTAGGTTGTTGTGTTGAGAGAGAGAACAACATAAGTTCTCAGAGGAAAGGAAACTGAGTAATTGAAGATGCAGCAACAGACAACTTAGGAAGATGAAGAGAAAGAGTGCTCAAAAGAGGGGTTATATTGCATAGAACCAAGAGAATGCCAACATGATGACTTGGCATTGGTAACAAGAGGAGAATTGTTACAGAGAGATGAAGGAGGCTTTTTGCGGCTCGCAAGTGGGAAAAGAGAGTCCACATAAGAAGGAGAAGAAGATGACTATTGATATTCATGAAGGAATCCGCAGTAAGGATACCAAAGAAAATGGTATTCAAGGAATTATTCAAAAGGAGTTTGACAAGGAATTTGCTGAGAAAAAGGCAAATTTAGATGCTATGATTATGTCGCTAGAGGGACAAGAAGAGAACCAATGGAAAGGTTGGACTATAAGAAGGAAGAAGGTGAGATGGCATTCACTAGAGATGAAGATAAGACAAAGGATGGTTGCAAGGTTGAGAGAAAAACTCAGAGCAACTGAGTTTAATATGCAGGTTGTATATGGTGAACTTGATGAAGGAGATGTCCTTAGAGAAGGATATGAAGAGAAGGGGAGGCTTGCAGAAAGTATCATGGACTCTTTGAGGATTTCAGACCAGCATAATGATGATGTGCTGACAGAGGGTTTGAATGAGGATATGAGACCTCATAGATTTTATTTTTATGATAATCCATTGTTTGTGACTGCAAGAGAAGAAATTGGACAGCTAGATGAGACTGTGATGCAGGTTGAAGAAGGTGAAAATATTCTTTTTGAAAGCATGACAGCAACACATGATGTGGATGTTGTTGAGGAAATGAAGAAAGGTGAGGAAGTTCATGGGTGTGAACCTGAGTAGAGATTGATGCTCAATAATGATATTAGTAACCCTATTTATTGGATGAATAACTGCAAGGAATTGTAGGAAAGTGTGTTTGCAGGTGGTCCAAATTGAGACAAGGAGTCCAAATTGTCTCAAGTAGACAGAGACAATTAAAATTCAGTAGAAAAACTAGAAGAAGAAGGAAGATCCATACTGAGGATGAAAACAACAAGATATTTTTAATGATAAATCTGATAATTGGTGTGTGAATGCAGGTTATAGGTCTTCCAAGGACTCGGTGAAGGAAGAATTGCCTTGTCCAGGGCATATTCAAAATTATGTTATGCATGCAACATTGTTTCTTGAAAACGATGAGAAGAATGTTGAAGGTATGAGAATTGTAGAAGAGATAAGTGAGGCAGTGGATTGGATTAAAGATATTTTTGTTGAGGAAATGTTACATTGGGCTACAGAAGAGTGTAAGGAAGAAATGTTGAAATTGATTGATAAGGATGTTGTTGATATGGTAAGTGAAGGTATGAAGCACTTGGATTTAATTGGTTGCTTTAGTCAAATTCAAGAGAAGAACTCGCAGGAAAGATTCCATAGGTTGAATGTGGAATTAGAAGAGGTAAAATATTGTTTAGATCTTGAGAGTATTCAAGGATATGCAGGTGACGATGTAATGAATCCAAGGGATAGAAACAACAATAGACAAAAGAAAGGATGCTTAGCCCAAGAAGATGTTAATGAAAACAATCAAGGATTGCAGGGGATAGCAGAAATTGATTATGTGATTGAGGAATTGTGGAATTTGATGACGAGGCAATCCATATGGAGGAAGATGATAGTAGAAGGGATGATCAATCATAATTTGAAATTGATTAAAGGAAGGAAAATGAACCAGAAAGAAGCTGATGTGCAGCAACAACAAAGGTGCAGACAACTACAAAGTAAGGTTTGGGACCCTGGAGGTTTTCATCATCATATGAAATCACATGATCAGGAGATCATGAATGTTTTCAACCTTGGGATTCTGATGCAGGAGCATCCTGACTTCCAGATTTTATACATTTGGTAGAGATCTATGGGATCTTTCATTTAGGCTCCATAAGCATGATTTAATGTAAGGTGTTTGTGAGGATTAAAATGTAATTGTTCTCGAATGTATGAGGACATGATGGTTGAGAGATCTTAGGAGATACTAGATCTCATAGGGATTGTGAGTCTTAGACTTAGGATTTTGTTGATGATTTTGTGGATCTAGAGGATCCTTAATATGTGGTTGAGTAAATTGTGGATATGAACCAGAAATGGTTGCAGAATTCATTTGTACAAATATTTTAAGACTTCGAGGCATGAGGTGTGGCCAATGGAATGTTAATTAGGCCAATAGAATGAGGATTGTAGTCTATTGATTTAATCCACAAAAAGGAAGGTTTGTGAGCCTGTGAAATTGTGTGTAACCATATGTATATGAATTAAAAGAAAATACTTTATTTCAAGTATTATAGAAGCCTCTGTGTCTATATATGTCATTGGGTAATGTTTAACCTCTGTGTAAAATAGGTATTGACACCTGTGAGGAATGAGGATGAGAAACTCTGCACAGTAGATGAAATGAGGGATTGTAGGTATTAGGTTATGTTACAAGGCAGAGAGGAAGGATCAATATGTCATTGATCATTGATCATCTTCAAAATTAGAGATCCATAGAAGTATCATAGAAAATATTGAGAGGAATAATGCTTCACGATTCACCTGAAGATAGAGTTTTAAACCCTAGGAGGCGAGAGTCATGGAAGTCGTTCTAAATTGAACAAGTTCTGGATCGTGGTAGTGATCATTGACCATTGTAAGGGTCAATGATCCTGAATATTTGTTGTAGATTGCAGGTAATTGTTTGACAATGGCGGAAGAACCTACAACTACCGTGAGATTTGGAGACGAGGAAGGAGGTTGTTGGGTCAACGACTGATTAAGTCATGGTCGTCAGATCAACAAAGAGCAGTTCAATTGATAGGATCTATTGTGAATATCATGGTTGGAATTAATGCCCACACAGGTTGTGGTTTTGCAATCCCTGGCGACTGTTGATAGTCACCCAATAACAGATCAATGGTTCACGTCAAATCCTCCACCAACAAGCAGTTGCATTGTAGAGATCGGAGATGAAATTAACTAGTGTGCAAGTTGACACTCCACAATGTCTCACAATCGTATATCTCCACACCATTTAATCATGGTCATCAATCCTTGTTGAGGAGGAGGTTAGCGTCGGAAGGGATTGAGCGAGGTCACAAATTTTGTGCATGTGGATTGAGCGCAAACATGTTTAACACCCCGTGTTAAGTTATGGTCACGGGAATGGTGTTATGGGAAACATGCCAACAGCTGAAGTGAACGGAATTGTGCCAGACAAGATAAATTGATCCTTTTAGTGATGGAATCAGACGAATAGGAAGGGAGAATAAAGATCGATCATGAGAAACCCTTTGCAGTTTTAGAGCACCCTAAGGTGAATAGGGGCATAAATGTGGGATAGGCGAGTCTGTATTATGTACCCTTAAGGGGATTCATATCTTACTTACATCACCATCGGTCTTGGTCAACACTTGTGTAACCTGATCCCTAGTCACCAACAGAAAAATCCTCCAAATCGTATGGCATTAAAGGCCTCTACCCTACTGCATCCAACTAGACTAAGTTGTCATCTATAAGAGTTATCCCCTCCTCCTCCTCATAGGAATCATAAGTAGGGACTGGAGATGGCTCCTCATCATACATGGGTGCTATCTCAACTCCATCCTCACTAGCCATCCCAACACAAGTGTCATCCTAACCATCATTGGTACCAATGTCCTGGGATCCATCGACTAATGCCAATGTTCCAATGGATTTTGTTGTGTCATCCTGAACCTCATTAGAAGGTGTGGATGATACCTCCTCATGATCCAGAGTGCTATCCTCCTGTCCACCACATGTTCCAAGTTTCTACCCTCATGGGAAAACTCTAATGATGTACCCAAAGTTGTTGCTCTGTCACCCTCACTGCACACCAACTCACCATCTATGTGTAAGTTCTCAACCCAAGAATCACCCTGTGATCCTATCATTCAATATTCATGTAGATATTTCTCATTTTCCATGACCACTCCAAACTTCCTTTTCACTCCCTTCCTCATAGCTAATAAGTTCTCATGTATCCACTCATACTATCTTGTCCAGTGCTCGTGATATCTCTGTGTGTCCTCCACTAAATGGGGTTTATTCCACTCAGGGTGTGTGAGGATGAAAAAATATATGAATGATAGGGCTTCCTGTACTTCCTTATTAAGGGAGATATACCTTATCAAGCAATTTACAAGCTCCCTTTTGTTATCCATCTTCCTTGTTTTGATTTGGACTGGAGGGATATCCTTTTCACCACGGACTGAACCAAAATATGAAGTCAAAGCTACCCTCAAACCACATAGCTATAACATAGTCTCTTATGGAATCTCCCGGATCCTCATATGGAAACAAACTGGTAGCTCCTCTTATAATAAATGTCCCTTTACAAATGGATTTCAGAATTTAAGTTACACCAACATATATAATGCAGAATAATATTGTGAAATGGAATAATTAATGCTCTATGGAAGACAACCCAATACTCCAACCAATGATATCTAGAATTGTCCCAGCTTCAGCCATGGTTTCTGAGTGGTTTCTGATGTGTCTAGGATGATATGTTTCAACCTCCTTATAACTCCCTGAAAAGTGGAGTTACAGTCAGCTACATTAGTGGAGCCAAATCTGAGATTCTTGATTTCTGAAACAACGGTTGGAATTTGTTGGAAATGGAGCATGGAACTACTTCACCACAATGTCACAACCACAAAAGTCTTGAATCTACCCTTCTTTACCATCCTTTAAAACTAATATACCTCACCTAGAGAGTAGATTCTCCAACAACAAGATCTGGCCCATGTATCGGCTTGGTATTTACTCCCAAAGGGTAGCACCCAAAAATAGAGGCAACCGTTCAACCCAAAACAAATTTTCATGCCCCTCACCAATGGAAATTGTAATGGATTTGGTGATAATAAATATTCAACAATTTCTCTCTTAATGCCAACAAACCAAATGTTAGTCGCAACTGATGCTAAACCTGTCGGCTATCATCGATTCCCACTAATATTTTTGATAATTTTCTTCAATGTTTTATTAGATAACTTGTTCAAAAGCTTTACCAAATAGTCCCTCTTTTTGTTGGCACTGTCTTGCGATTAAATAGCAATATGGGTTATCAAATTTGTGAGTGTTCTTTAAGATCCCAACTCTCCAAGGAATAATTCAACAAATATTTATCAGCAATAGTGTCTCTGGAATAGATCATCTTGTAGGTGACCCAAATATTGCAGCAGCGCTACCACGGATAGAGTTGGTGTAAGGACGATACCCCACTAAATCCAAACAACAAAAACAATTTTTATAATTGAACAACTCTATCCAAAAAAGAAGCACAACCTGTAAAATCTTGGATACTCACCCAACCAAGGAATGAGAGACTCGGAACAAGGGAGAATAGATTCAGACTCAACCTCTATGATTAAAACTCATCCAGCAAGAAATTACACACTTCTCCCAACCTCCAACTCGGCCTCTCTACAAGAATTCTTGCCCAGAAAATTCATCGCACCTTGGAAGCAGTCGCCCTACTCATAAATCGGCCCTCCAGTGGATAACTCACCCTCCTCTTGAGTAATCGACCTCTGTCTCGTTCAAATCTGCGCCCCTACGAGAAGAATAAGCACCCAAATGAGAGATTCGACCTGGTGAGATACCATACATTTCTACCATGGGAAAATGTATTGAAATGACTGTGCTAAAGGAAATCGATCCTCCTTAAATCTACTCTAGCTCATATACAAACTCTCTGCAAGAGTGGAGTCCAATCCTCATAATTGTAACTCCCCTCTTACTAATGAAGGAATTTGCTTAGTATTCAGGTT
>JASDQU010010059.1:275247-301065 GCA_032191745.1 Picea mariana | reverse complement strand
GCCATGATCTCATGGCAGAGTAGGAAGCAATCTAGTATTGCTCTCAGCACAGCGGAAGCAGAGTACATTACCACATGTTTTGCTAGCTGCGAAGCTATATGGCTTCGAAAGTTGTTGACAGGTCTATTTGATTTGGAGATGAGAGCAACCGCGATTCTATGTGACAATCAAAGCTGCATTAAAATGGCAGAGAATCCTGTGTTCCACGACAGGTCGAAGCACATAGAGATCCGCTATCATTTCATCTGCGACATGGTACAGAGAGGAGCCTTGAAGCTCCAGTACATTAGCACGGATGAACAGGTTGTTGATGTGTTGACTAAGCCTTTATCTCGTGTAAATTTTGAACACTTTTGAGATAAGCTTGGTATTGTCCGAAAGGACCCTCCCTGAAAGGGGGAGTATATGTATTTCTTGCTTCTGACCTCGCTATTAGACGTAAAGCAAGATGAGTCATGCTTCTGACCTCGTTGTTAGATGTAAAGCATGACGTTGTGTGATCCTTGCTTTTGACCTCGTTGTTAGACGTAAAGCAAGATGAGTCATGCTTCTGACCTCGTTGTTAGACATAAAGCATGACGCCGTGTGATCCTTGCTTCTGACCTCGCTGTTAAACATAAAGCATGACGATGTGTGATCCTTGCTTCTGACCTTGCTGTTAGACGTAAAGCAAGATGAGTTATGCTTCTGACCTAGTTGTTAGACGTAAAGCATAACGCTGTTGATTCTTTGCTTCTGACCTAGTTGTTAGATGTAAACAAGATGATTCCTCGCTTCTGACCTCGTTGTTAGACGTAAAGCGAGATGTTGATGTGTTCCTTACTTCTGACCTCGTTGTTAGACGTAAATCAAGAAGAGTCATGCTTCTGACCTAGTTGCTAGACGTAAAGCATGACGTTGTGATTCCTCACTTCTGACCTAGTTGTTAGACATAAAGCGAGATGATGATATTACTTGCTTCTGACCTAGTTGTTAGACGTAAAGCAAGACGTGACTGACACTGAGCTACCAGCTTAACCACTGTGACAGTGAGATAGTGTAGTATTGTGATGTGCCAGCCTAGTGCTGTGATGAGGTATCATTTTTACTGATACATATTTGATGCAGATGATGATAGCATTCTTTCGAGAATGATGATGCTGCTGATGAAGAAAACTTTCGATGACTCGTAAATGTGCTAGACAATGTTTTAAGATGATATTGACGATACTTCCCTCCAGATGCCACTAATGATGCAGACCTCTCTCGCCTGATGCTAATGAAGAATACCCTTCTTGTTAAGGGGGAGTGTTGAAATAATGTAACTGCAAAGAGCATTCTTATTATTATTTTATTCATTGGATTAAATCCCCATTGTGGATTAATCATGTCATTATTATTATTATTATTGTTATTGGATTAATCCCCGTTGTGGATTAATCATGTCGGTAATTGTATAAGGACCAAATCCCCTTTTGCGGATTGGTCATCGGACAATTACAGAGGGCTGAATAAGAAGTCGGCCCCAACAGTTATTATGGAAGAGCCAGAATTAATTAAAGGTGGGTTTACCCACCTAGAGTGAGAGGTCGGCCCTGCCAGTTGTGACCTTTCACACATGCCAGTCTTGTATAAATAAGAGGCTAGCGCCTCACTTCAAACACACAACTCACTTGATCATTATCTTATGAGGCAAGATGCAATTACCAGTTGGAGAGAGGAGAAGAAGAGTGGTGCATCTCTTGGGGAGGAATATTTGTATTGGTTTGAGTTATCTCTTGAACATTGTTTAAGCTATTTATGATAAGGAAGTTTTGCTGGGTTTTCTTCACCTAGAGGGTTTCCCAGGATAAATGTTGTGTCTCTTCTGAATGTGTATTTCTCAGTGATCTTGTTCATATTATGCTCTTATCTATTAAAATGCAAAGAACTATAATAATGGCATAAACATTAACAAAAGGATCTATCACTTATTGCCTACACAGATGCAGATTGGGCAGGTAGCATTGATGACCGAAAAAACACCAATGGAGCAACGTTCTACTTAGGTGAGTGTTTAGTATCATGGCTAAGCAAGAAATAATTATCAGTATCCTTATCTATAGTCGAGGCAGATATATTGCAACAACAGGATGTTGTAAAAAGGTTCTATGGATGAAACAAACTCTGACAGATATACAGGTTGAGTATGATGATCCCATTCCAATCTATTGTGATAATACAAGCGCCATCAGTATCTCAAAGAAATCGGTGATGCACTCCAAGATGAAGCACATTCCAATCAAGTATCACTTTCTACAGGAACAAGTTACAGAGAAGAACATCAACGTTGAATATGTGGGCACAAAAGAACAAGTTGCAGACATCTTTACAAAACTGCTTCCACGGGAAGCCTTTGAGTATCTTTGCCAAAGACTAGGAGTAATTTCTACTCCAAAATGTATGCTTTTGAATGCTTATCTTATATGTCTTAGATGTACACAAGGAAGCACCATAAATAGGACGATTCAGGTTGGGAGATCAGTTTCAAGAAGAGTCTTGTTAGGGGGAGCAACCCCAGATTTAAAGATACCTTTACCATTGATGACAAAGGGGGAGATATTTATCAGATGCAAATGTAAATTCTTGGAGAGAGAGCATAGAAGCATGTTTCTAAGGGGATCGATTGTCACAAGGGAAGAATGAGCGATATGACTTCAGAGTGATATCCTTTGTCAAAGGGGGAGATATTATTAATATGAAGGGAGAGAGAGTAATCAAAGAATTATAAACACAAAGAAAAATCAAAGGCATGTAGACAGGGGGAGCATCCCTAAAGGGAGATACCCTTTTCCATTGATGTCAAAGGGGGACAGATAGAAACATTGATGAGGAGTATAAGCATGAATGTTATCATGACTAAGTGTTTCCATCAATGTTGGTGTTGCCATCAATGCCAAAGGGGGAGATTGTCAGACAATTGGCTTAGGTTGATGGATAGTTGGTATGGATTTTTGGTTGTCATTTATTTCAACCATTGTAGAGTGCTACTGTAGATTGATGCCAACTCTTAGTGATTGATGTCAACCCTTGGAGAAATTCCAGTAGTGAATTCCGGTAGCACAAAGGTTTGGGTAATGGACCCAAGTTTGTTTGATGTATAATGGTATGATTTTTAATATGTTTTAGGTAATACTATTCTAGATGTGTAGTACATGTCATGCCATTTATAGTGGTATGTGGAATGTCACATAAATCCTCACGGTTAGAGAGTTATGGCCATGTGCAGTTGGAGAACCCAGGTTTGGGTAATGGACCCAAATTTTGTTTGATGGATAATGATATGAGTTTTGATACATTTGCAGGTAAGACTATTCTATATGGATAGTACATGTCATGCCATTTCCAGTGGTATGTGGAACGTCACATAACTCCTCACGGTTAGAGAGTTATGGCCATGCGAAGTTGGAGAACCCTCATAAGTCATTTAGAAGTGGGTTAGCCCTAAAATAAGGAAAGCGGTTTAAGATGGTTAGAAGGTAACACCTTGAGGTAAAGTGCAGTGATGAGTCTACTATAAGTCAAAGTGGATACAAAAAAAATTATTTAAATAATAAATTTAATGGAGAAATTACTAAGTGAACAAGTGGTTAGAAGTAGGTTAACCCTAAAATAAGGAAAGTGGGTTAAGATGGTCAAAAGGTAACCCCTTGAGGAAGCTACATGAAAGTATAAATAAGAGGAAAGACTCTCTCATTTTAATCACACTTGAGCATATTGAATATTTATAAGTGACCGAGGTAACCAAATGATATCTAAGCCGAATTTCAGAGGGAAGGTGAAGTAAAGAAGGCCGAAATTCAAGGGAGGATAAATTCTTTTGATGATGCTTTCTAATGTATGTTATTTACAAGTCATCTCACCATTTTCGCAATAATTTTTTTTTATAGAATGATCCAGAACGTGAAATTGGGAGGCCATTGAGGAAACATATCCAAGTAGTTATGGTACAAATTTCAGCTTGTGGGTCGTTGTATTGTTGGAGTTAAACTCCGTGGAAAATAGGGTTTGTGGCTAGTCCTGAAACTAGTCTAAAACATGTGTTTCGGGTAAAAACGTCATAACTTCTTCATAAAAGATCCAAATTCAGTAAGACCAAATATGTTAGTTACAGTACAGTCTGTAGTATTCTGTGTACAATTTTCATATCCATACAACAAATATTCTATGTGGGGCACGCTCTATAAGTTCGCTCTCTAGAATAAACCAGAATTCAACAATGTATGACATTTTTGTTATAAATCCTTTTCTGAGAGGTTCCAAGTAGTGACACCTGGAGGAATTGCATAAAACACACTAAAGAACATTGTGTATTATTTTCAAATATTTATTCATTACAGGTACATAGTTATGATTATTTCAAGTTAGGGTTGTTGACTAATCCAAAACTAGTCATGTGAGACTAAAGTAAAGTTTAATGAAAATGCTAGTCTCTTGTTGTTAAAGTTAAGGAAGTTTTGCAGGTATGTGATCTTATACACTAGGTCTATTACAGAGTTAGAAATCAGATTTGGGTGATGAAATTGATAAGGGCGTTTGGTTGAGGTACATGTTGGGTATATGGTTGAGACAAGTAGTTGATGAGTTGGCACATACATGAGGTGTATAGTTGATGATGTTGGTACATCTTGAGTAATAGTTGATGAGCAGTTGATACATGATTGGTACATGTTTGGTGCATGGTTTATCCACTTTTTCATGGTATAGGTTGGTGTGTGGTTGATGCACTTGTTCATGGTACAGGTTGAGGTACATGTTGGTGCATGGTTGATGCACTTGTTCATGGTACATGTTGAGGTACAGGCTGGTGCATGGTTGATGCATTTGTTTATTGTACAGGTTGATTATAGGTTGTTTGGTACAGGTTGGTGCATGGTTGATGCACTTGTTTATGGTACAGGTTGATTACAGGTTGAGGTACAGGTTGATTCATGGTTGATGCATGGTTCAGGTTATTGGTACAGGTTGTTTGGTACAGGTTTATAGCGGCATATCTCACAGTGATAGTGTGACATTGGTTCCATCATTCTACTTCGACGTTAGGGAGGTTGGACGGGGCAAGGATAGGTGGTTGTAGCCACCTTCTGGTCGTAGCTGGAGAACATAAGGGGTTGTAGCCTCCTTCTGGTTGTAGCCATAGAATTGGGGAGTTGGAGCTTCCCTCAAGTTGTAGCCTGAGAAACTAGGGGGTTGGAGCCTCCTTCCAGTTGCAGCTGGAAAACAAACGAAGTTGGTGCTTCCAATGAATGTAATTCTTAAAGACATATAAGAAAAATGATTCTGTGGTTTTCTCTTGCTTTGGGTTTCCACGTAAAAACATTGGTGTACTGTGTATGTGTATGATTACTCATTTGTTCATTGTTTATTTACTCTGCAACTATTGGATGATAATGCTACATTGATATAACACTTCCATATTATGGTAAAAAAGGATTGAATTGCTCTATCACTGATTCACCCCCCCTCTCAGTAATCCAACAATTGGTATCAGAGAAAATGCCTTCAAGAATCAGTTTAACTACTGAAAGGTAGATCACGGAGAGCAACAACATATACAAACATGGAATACCACAGTTTGATGGACAAAAATATGAATTCTGGAGCAGAAGGATGAAGACATATATACAAACAGACAGATTTGAAATTTGCCAATCTGTAGTAGATGGATACAAAGAACCAACAATTCCACCAACAAGTGAAAGAGCAATAAAACTCAGTCAAAATAATTCCAAAGCCACAAATGCACTTTTGAATGGTCTTGGTGAATCGGTATACACCAAAGTTATGCATTGTAAATCCACTAAAGAGATTTGGGACAAACTTCAAAATATTTATGAAAGAGATTCAAAATTCAAAGCAACAAAGCTTCAAACTTATAGAGGTCAATTCGAACAACTAAAGATGAAGGAAGAGGAGAATATTGCAGCTTGCTTCTTACGAGTCGATGAAACAATAAATGCAATCATAGGATTGGGAGAAGAAATTAAAGAATCTGTAATTGTTCAAAAGGTACTAAGATCTCTTCCTATTAGATTTGATCCTAAGATATTAGCACTAGAAGAAAGAGCAGATCTAGACTCAATAAGCATGGACGAACTACATGGAATCTTCACAGCATATGAAATGAGAACTGAATAGGAAAATCCAAATATAAAAGAAGCAGCTTTCAAAGCATCCAAAAGGTCAAAGAAAAAGGGAAAGCAAAAAGAAAAAGAACATAAGAGCATTAATGACATCTCGGAAGATGATGAAGAAATGGCCAACTTTGTTAAGAGATTGAACAAGGGAACCAACGACAGATATAAAGATAAGCTTCCATTGATTTTTTTTAATTGTGATGGTATTGCTCATTTTGCTAACAAATGTCCTCACAATAAAAATAAGGGGAATGATGAAGATTACTCAGATAGCAAACAAACATATAAAGGAAAAGGAACCACAAAGTAAGTTTTCAAGAAAAGCTTATGCACCAAAGAAGATATCTCCTCATCAAATGAAGATGAAGTCAGTGACAGTGAGACAGAAAGAGTTCTATTCATGGTAGTAGAAGACTCTCATAAAGAAGACACCGAAGAAGAATATGAAGAGGCAAAAGTTGACTACCGAGAAGAATTGTTCACTGCCATAGAAGTTATAAGAAGAAAAAAGAGGAAAAACAAGAAGCTACAAGCAGAACTAGACAAGAAGGAAGACACTCAAGAACTAGAGAAGATCATCATGGAATTGAAGGTTCAAATAGAAGAACATAAAAGAATTGAAGAAGCACTCAAAGAACAATTAGAATAAAGAGACATGATCATTGGAAATTTGGAAGCAGAGATTGTCACATTGAGAAAGGATCTTCAAAAGAAAAATTTGCAAAACAACTCAAAAGTTTTGGATGACATTATCAGCAGTCAAAGGCCTAATCAGGACAAGTTGGGACTTGGATATAATCAGACAGAAAAGGGATCAAGCTCCAAAGCAACAAAACAAGAAACATATTGGAAAAGGTTATGCAGAAACAATCAAAGGGGATATGAAGACCTACAATGAAGATTAGAGGGACACTCCTCCATCGAGAAGATTCATATTTCAGAATCGACGACCGACAGAAACAAATAGGCCTCAGGAAGAAGACAGATTGATAAGAGTAACTCCTTTCAGAAAATCTTCAACTCCCAGGTATCAAACTATGTTTTTTGGTTTATGTTATGGATGCAATAATTTTGGACATCAAGTTGTAAGTTGCAGAGATAATAACAGGAACATAAACAACTTTGAAAGACATACACAAAATGGTTATCCAAGAAGGTCTAGTGAAACACAGAGAAGAAGCTACAACAGGTTTGAATCATTTAGCACTGAACTGGAATGCTACAAGTGCAATAACTTTGGACACATGGCCAAATATTGTAGAATGACAATCCCTCCTAGAGAACCACAACAAAACAACAACAGTCACAGACATGAGCTTTAGAAGAGAACATGGATAAGAAAGCAGAATCAATATAGCAATGAAGAATGCACACTCGCTCTACAAGCTAAGCAAAAGAAGCATGGTTGGTATGTTGATAGTGGTTGTTCAAAACACGAAGAACAAGTGAACAAAGACCAGGTCCTAGAGATCGTAAGACTGAAAATAAAATGAGATGAAGAAAATTCTACAGAGAAAAGGAAAGATGAGGTATACAGAAAGGTTTGGAAAATAAATAAAAGAAAAGAAAGACTAGTAAATAAAGAACAGGTTCAAGAGATTGTACTTTCAAGCACTATAGTGAGAGATGAATCCACAGACAAAAGGAAAGAAGTCAGAGCTCAGAGAAATGATGAATCTACCAATGAAGATGTTGATGAATACACATCAAAGAAAGAATTGTTCTGAGTCATCCTGCTTAGAGACTCCTAGATTATATCAATAATAGACAGGGGGAGTCTATGCAGTAGCTGAGATAGACCAGAGAACCATCTTACGAGCATCTTGCAGAGTTTGAGTAAACATAGTAATGCTCAGAAACAACAATGACAAAACTCCCTATGAGCTATGGAAAGGAAGTGTAGACAACAACCTCTACATCAAGGTAACTCAAGGTAGTATTTTTTTAATTGAAATTTATGTTGATGATATTGTTTTTGGAAGTGATAATGACAGGTTAAGCCAGAAATTTGCAAAGGACATGCAGAATGAATTTAAAATGTCATTACTCGGAGAACTATCCTTATTTTCGGGTCTTCAGATATGTCAAAGCAAACAAGGAATTTTTATTTCTCAAACTAAGTATATTAGAGAAATGCTAAAGAGGTTCGGAATGGAAGATTGCAAACTAGTTACCACTCCTATGCAAACCAGTTGCAAGTTGAGCAAAGATGATGATTCAAAGTCTACAGACCAGAAGAAATACAGGTCAATGATTGGTAGCTTACTATATGTGACAACATCCAGACCAGATGTAATGTAGGAAGTTGGACAGGTGGCACGATTTCAAGCAGCACCAAAGGAATCGCATGTATTAGCAGTAAAGAGGATTTTCATATATCTCAAAGGAACATAAGAGTTTGGATTATGGTATCCAAAAAGAAATGATCTATCACTTATTTCCTACACATATGCAGATTGGTTAGGTTGCATTGATGACCGACAAAGCACCAGTGGAACAACGTTCTACTTGGGTGAGTGTTTAGTATCATGGCTAAGCAAGAAACACTCATTAATGT
Source organism: Picea mariana (assembly GCA_032191745.1). Classification (NCBI taxonomy): domain Eukaryota; kingdom Viridiplantae; phylum Streptophyta; class Pinopsida; order Pinales; family Pinaceae; genus Picea; species Picea mariana. The sequence continues at coordinate 292,353 of JASDQU010010059.1, read as the reverse complement.
CCTTATCTACAGTCGAGGCAGAGTATATTGCAACAACATGATGTTGTACAAAGGTTCTATGAATGAAAAAAACTCTGACAGATATACATTTTGAGTATGATGATCCCATTCCAATCTATTGTGATAATACAAGCATCATCAGTATCTCAAAGAACCTGGCGATGCACTCCAAGATGAAGCACATTCCAATCAAGTATCACTTTCTAGGGGAACAAGTTACAGAGAAGAACATCATAGTTTAATATGTGGGCACAAAAGAACAAGTGGCAGACATCTTTACAAAACCGCTTCCATGGGAAGCCTTTGAGTATCTTCGCGAGAGACTAGGAGTAATTTCTACTCCAAAATGAATGCCTTTGAATAATTATCTTATATCTATTAGATGTACATGAGGAAGCACCATAAATATGACAATTCAGGTTGGGAGATTAGTTTGAGGAAGAGTCATGTTAGGGGGAGCAACCCTGGATGGAAAGATACATTTTCCATTGATGACAAAGGGGGAGATATTTATCAGATGCAAAGATAAATTCTTGGAGAGAGAGCATAGAGGCATGTTTCCAAGGGGAGCGATTGACACAAGGGAAGAATGAATGATATCACTTCAAAGTGACATCCTTTTTCAAAGGGGGAGATATTATTCATATGAACGGAGAGAGAGTAATCAGAGAATTATAAACACAAAGAAAAATCAAAGGCATGTAGACAGGGGGAGCAGCCCCAAGGAGAATTCAGTCAGAAGGAGAAGCCCCAAAAGGAGATACCCTTTGCCATTGATGTCCAAGGGGGAGAGATAGAAACATTGATGAGGAGTATAAGCATAAATGTTATCATGACTAAGTGTTGACATCAATGCCAAAGGGGGAGATTGTCAGAAAATTGACTTAGGTTGATGGACAGTTGGTATGGATTGTTGGTTGTCATTGATGTTAACCATTTTAGAGTGATATTGTAGGTAGATGTCAACCCTTAGTGATTGATATCAACCCTTGGTAAAAGTCCGGTAGCGAATTCCGGTAGCTCAAAGGTTTGGGTAATGGACCCAAGTTTGTTTGATGTATAATGGTATGAGTTTAAATATATTTTAAGTTAAGACTATTCTAGATCGGTAGTACATGTCATTTCATTTCCGGTGGTATGTGGAACGTCACATAATTCCTCACGGTTAGAGAGTTATGGCCATGTGAAGTTGGAGAACCTAGGTTTGGGTAATGGACCCAAGTTTGTTTGATGGATGATGGTATGATTTTTGATACATTTGCAGGTAATACTATTCTATATGTATAGTACAGGTCATTCCATTTCCCGTGGTATATGGAACATCACATAACTCCTCATGGTTAGAGTTATGGCCATGTGAAGTTGGAGAACCCTCATAAGTCATTTAGAAAGATGGTTAGCCCTAAAATAATGAAAGTGGTTTAAGATAGTTAGAAGGTAACCACTTGAGGTAAAGTGAAGTTATGAGTGTACTATAAGTCAAAGTGATACAAAATAAATTATTTAAATAATAAAGTTAATGGATAAATTACTAAGTGAACAAGTGGTTAGAAGTAGGTTAACCCTAAAATAAGGAAAATGGGTTAAGATGGTCAAAAGGTAACCCCTTGAGGAAGCTACATGAAAGTATAAATAAGAGACAAGGCTCTCTCATTTTAATCACACTTGAGCATATTGAATATCTATAAGTGACCGAGGTAACCAAAGGATATCTAAGCCAAATTTAAGAGGGAAGGTGAAGTAAAAAAGGTCGAAATTCAAGCGAGGATAAATTCTTTTGATGATTCTTTCTAAGGTATGTTATTTATAGGTCATCTCACCATTTTCACAATAATTTTTTTTCTAGAATGATTCAGACCATGAAATTGGGAGGCCATTGAAGAAACATATGCAAGTAGTTGTAGTACAAATTTTAGCTTTTGGGTCGTTGTATTGTTGGATTTAAACTCTGTGGAAAATATGGTTTGTGGCTAGTCCCGAAACTAGTCTAAAACATGTGTTTTGGGTAAAAACGCCATAACTTTTTCATAATAGATCCAAATTCAGTAAGACCAAATGTGTTGGTTAGAGTAAAGTTTGTAGTATGTTGTGTACAATTTTCATATCCATACAACAAATATTCTGTGCGGGACATGCTCTACAAGTCCGCTCTCTAAAATAAGCCAGAATTCAACAAGGTATGCCATACATAAGTCTTTTTCTGAGAGGTTCCAAGTAGTGACACCTGGAGGAATTTCATAAAACACACTGAAGAACATTGTGTACTATTTTCAGATCTTTATTCATTACAGGTACATAGTTATTATTATTTCAAGTTAGGGTTGTTGACTAATCCAAAACTAGTCATGTGAGACTAAAGTAAAGTTTGATGAAAATGCTAATCTTTTGTTGTCAAAGTTAAGGAGGGTTTGCAGGTATGTGATCTTATACACCAGGTCTATTATAGAGTTACAAATCAGATTTGGATGATGAAATTGATGAGGGCGTTTGGTTGAGGTACATGTTGGGTACATGGTTGAGACAAGTAGTTGATGAGTTGACACATACATGAGGTGTATAGTTGATGATGTTGGTACATCTTGATGAGTCATAGTTGATGAGTAGTTGATACATGATTGGTACAGGTTTGGTGCATGGTTGATGCACTTGGTCATGGTATAGGTTGAGGTACAGATTGGTGCATGGTTGATGCACTTGGTCATGGTACAAGTTGAGGTACAGATTGGTGCATGGTTGATGCACTTGTTCATGGTATAGGTTGAGGTATAGGTTGGTGCATGGTTGATGCACTTGTTCATGGTATAGGTTGAGGTACAGGTTGGTGCATGGTTGATGCACTTGTTTATGGTGCAAGTTGATTACATGTTTTTTGGTACAGGTTGGTGCATGTTTGATGCACTTGTTTATGGTACATATTGATTATAGGTTGAGGTACAGGTTGATGCATGGTTGAGGTTATTGGTATAGGTTGTTTGGTGCATGTTGATTGGTACATGTTTACAACAATATATCTCACAGTGATAGTGTGACAGTGGTTCCATCATTCTACTTTTACATTAGGGTGGTTGGACGGGGCAAGGACAAGTGGTTGTAGCTACCTTCCGGTTGTAGCTGAAGAACATAGGGGGTTCTTTCGGGTTGTAGCCAAAGAATTGGGGAGTTGGAGCTTCCCTCGAGTTGTAGCCTAGAAACTAGGAGGTTGGAACCTCCTTCCAGTTGCATATGGAAAACAAAGGAAGTTGTTACTTCTAATGAATGTAATTCTTAAAGACATATAAGAAAAAACATTCCGTGGTTTTCTCCCGCTTTGGGTTTCCACGTAAAAACACTGGTGTATTGTGTATGATTGCTCATTTGTTTATTGTTTATTTACTCAACAACTATTGGATGATAATGCTACATTGATATAACACTTGCATATCATGGTTAAAAAGGATTGAGTTGCTCTATTATTGATACACCCCCCCCTCTCAGTAATCCAACAATTGGTATCAGAGCAAGTGCCTTCAAGAATCAATTTAACCACTGAAAGGTAGATCATGGAGAGCAACAACATGTACAAACATGGAATACTACAACTTGATGGAAAAAAGTTTTCATTTTGGAGTAGAAGGATGAAGACATATATACATGCACAGGGATTTGAAATTTGGCAATATGTAGTAGATGGATACAAAGAACTAGTAGTTCTACCAACAAGTGAAAGAGCAATAAAACTCGGTCAAAATAATTCCAAAGCCACAAATGCACTTTTGAATGGTCTTGGTGAATTGGTATACACCAAAGTTATGCATTGTAAATCCACTAAAGATATTTGGGACAAAATTCAAAATATTTATGAAGGAGATTTAAAAGTCAAAGCAGCAAAGCTTCAAACTTACAGAGGTCAGTTCAAACAACTAAAGATGAAGGAAGATGAGAATATTGCAGCTTACTTTTTATGAGTCAATGAAACAGTAAATGCAATCATAGGATTGGGAGAAGAAATTAAAGAATTTGTAATTGTTCAAAAGGTACTAAGATCTCTTCCTATGAGATTTGATCATAAGATATCAACACTAGAAGAAAGAGTAGATCTAGACTCAATAATCATGGACGAACTACATGGAATCTTCACAGCATATGAAATGAGAACTGAACAAGAAAATCCAAATATAAAAGAAACAACTTTCAAAGCATCCAAAACGTTAAAGCAAAAGGGAAATCAAAAAGAAAAAGAACATAGGAGCAATAGTGACATCTTGGGAGATGATGAAGAAATGGCCAATTTTGTCAAGAGATTGAACAAGGGAACCAACGACAAATATAAAGGTAAGCTTCCATTGATTTGTTTTAGTTGTGATGGTATTGGTTATTTTGCTAACAAATGTCCTCACAAGAAAAACAAGGGGAATGATGAAGATTACTCAAATAGCAAAAAAACATACAAAGGTAAAGGAACCACAAAGAAAGTTTTCAAGAAAAGCTTATGCACCAAAGAAGACATCTCCTCATCAGATGAAGATGAAGTCTGTGACAGTGATACATAAAGAGTTCTATTCATGGCAGTAAAAGACTTTGATAAAGAAGACAAAGAAGAAGAATATGAAGAGGCATAAGTTGACTACCGAAAATAATTGTTGACTGCCATAGAAGTTATAAGAAGAGAAAAGAGGAAAAACAAGAAGCTACAAGCAGAATTAGACAAGAAGGAAGACACTCAAGAACTAGAACAAATCATCACGGAATTGAAGGTTCAAATAGAAGAATATAAAAGAATTGAAGAAGCACTCAAAGAAAAGTTAGAAGAAAGAGACAAGATCATTGGAAACTTGGAAGCAAAGATTGTCACATTGAAAAATGATCTTCAAAAGAAAAATTTGCAGAACAACTCAAAAGTTTTGGATGAAATTATTAGCAGTCAAAGGCCTAATCATGACAAGTCTGAACTTGGATACAATCAGACAGAAAAGGGATCAAGATCCAATTCAACAAAACAAGAAACATATCGAAAAAGTTATGTAGAAACAATCAAAGGGGATAGGAAGACTTACAAGGAAGATTACAAGGACAATCCTCCATCGAGAAGATTCAGATTTCAGAATTAACAACCGACAGAAACAAATAGGCCTCAGGAAGAAGAAGGATTCATAAGAGTAACTCCTTTTAGAAGATCTTCAACTCCCAGGTATCAAACTATCTTTGTTGGTTTATGTTATGGATGCAATAATTTTGGACATAAAGCTGTAAGTTGCAGAGATAATAGAAGGAACATAAACAACTTTGTAAGACATACACAAAATGGTTATCCAAGAAGGTCTATTGAAACACAGAGAAGAAGCTACAACATGTTTGAATCATTGAGCACTGAAGTGGAATGCTACAAGTGCAATAACTTTGGACACATGGCCAAAGATTGTAGAATGACAGTCCCTCCTAGAGAACCACAACAAAACAACAACAGTCATAGACATGAGCCTCAGAAAAGAACATGGATAATAAAGTAGAATCAATATAGCAATGAAGAATGCACACTCGCTCTAAAAGCTAAGTAGAAGAAGTTTGGTTGGTATGTTGATAGTGGTTGTTCAAAACACGAAGAACAGGTGAACAAAGACCAGGTCCTAGAGATCGCAAGACTGGAAATAAAACGAGATGAAGAAAATTCTACAGAGAAAAGGAAAGATGAGGTATACAGAAAGGTTTGGAAAATAACTGAAAGAAAAGAAGGACAGGTAAATAAGGAACAGGTTCAAGAGATTTTACTTTCAGGCACTATAGTGAGAGATGAATCCGTAGACAGAAGAAAAGAAGTCAGAGCTCAGAGAGATGATGAATCTACTAATGAAGATGATGATGAATACACATCAGAGAAAGAATTGTTCTAAGCCATTCGGCTTAAAGACTCCTAGATTATATGAATAATAGACAGGGGGAGTCTATGCGGTAGCTGAGAAATACCAAAGAACCATCTTACAAGCATCTTGCAGAGTTTGAGTAAACATAGTAATGCTCATAAACAACAATGACAAAACTCCCTACGAGCTATGCAAAGGAAGTGCAGACAACAACCTCTACATCAAGGTAACTCAAGGTAGTATTTTATTAATTGAAATTTATGTTGATGATATTGTTTTTGGAAGTACTAATGACAAGTTAAGCCAGAAATTTGCAAAGGACATGCATAATGAATTTAAAATGTCATTACTCGGAGAATTATCCTTCTTTCTGGGTCTTCAGATACATCAAAGCAACCAAGGAATTTTTATTTCTCAAACTAAGTATATCAAAGTAATGCTAAAGAGGTTCGGAATGGAAGATTGCAAACTAGTTACCACTCCTATGCAAACTAGTTGCAAGTTGAGCAAAGATAATGATTCAAAGTCTACAGACCAGAGACAATACAGGTCAATGAATGGTATCTTACTATATGTGACAACATCCAAATAAGATATAATGTAGGCAGTTGGACAGGTGGCACGATTTCAAGAAGCACCAAAGGAATGACATGTATTAGCATTAAAGAGGATTTTCAAATATCTCAAAGGAACATAAGAGTTTGGATTATGGTATCCAAAAGGAAAGGATCTATCACTTATTGCCTACAGAGATGCAGATTGGGCAGGTTTCATTGATGACCGACAAAGCACCAGTGGGGAAACGTTCTATTTGGGTGAGTGTTTAGTATCATGGATAAGCAAGAAACAATCATCAATATCCTTGTCTACAACTGAGGTAGAGTATATTGCAACAACAGAATGTTGTACAAAGGTTCTATGGATGAAACAAACTCTGACAGATATATAGGTTGAGTATGACGATCTCATTCCAATCTATTGTGATAATACAAGCACCATCAATATCTCAAAGAACCCGGTGATGCACTCCAAGACACAACACATTCCAATCAAGTATCACTTTCTAGGGGAATAGGTTACAGAGAAGAACATCATATTTGAATATGTGGGCACAAAAGAACAAGTGGTAGACATCTTTACAAAACCGCTTCCACGGGAATCCTTTGAGTATCTTCGCCATATACTAGAAGTAATTTCTACTCCAAAATGAATGTTTTTGAATGCTTATCTTATATGTCTTAGACGTACATGAGGAAGCACCATAAATAGGACAATTCGGGTTGGGAGATCAATTTTAGGAAGGGTCTTGTTAGGGGGAGCAACCCCGGATGGAAAGATACCTTTGCCATTGATGATAAAAGGGGAGATATTTATCATATGCAAAGGTAAATGCTTGGAGAGAGAGCATAGAGGAATGTTTCCAAGGGGAGCGATTGTCACAAGGGAAGAATGAGCGATATGACTTCAAAGGGGCAGATATTATTCATATGAAGGGAGAGAGAGTAATCAAAGAATTATAAACGCAAATAAAAATCAAAGTCATGTAGACAAGGGGAGCAACCCCAAGGAGAGTTCAGTCAGGGGGAGCAGCCCCAAAGGGATATACCCTTTTCTATTGATGTCAAAGGGGGAGCAGCCCCAAAGGGAGATACCCTTTTCCATTGATGTTAAAGGGGGAGAGATAGAAACATTGATGAGGAGTATAAGCATGAATGCTATCATAACTAAGTGTTGCCATCAATGCCAAAAGGGGAGATTATCAGATAATTGGATTACATTGATGGATAGTTGGTATGGATTGTTGGTTGTCATTGATGTCAACCATTGTAGATTGATACTGTAGATTGATGTCAACTGTTAGTGATTGATGTCAACCCTTGGAGAAAGTCCGGTAGCGAATTTCGGTAGCACAAAGGTTTGGGTAATGGACCCAAGTTTGTTTGATGTATAATGATATGAGTTTTAATATATTTTAAGGTAAGAATATTCTAGATGGGTAGTACATGTCATGCCATTTCCGGTGGTATGTGGAATGTCACATAACTCCTCACGGTTAGAGAGTTATGGCCATGTGAAGTTGGAGAACCCAGGTTTGGGTAATGGACCCAAGTTTGTTTGATGGATAATGGTATGAGTTTTGATATATTTGCACGTAAGACTATTCTATATGGATAGTAAATGTCATTCCATTTCCGGTGGTATGTGGAACATCACATAACTCCCCACGGTTAGAGAGTTATGGCCATGTGAAGTTGGAGAACCCTCATAAGTCATTTAGAAGTGGGTTAGCCCTAAAATAAGTAAAGTGGTTTAAGATGGTTAGAAGGTAACCCCTTGAGGTAAATTGAAGTGATGAGTGTACTATAAGTCAAAGTAGATACAAAATAAATTATTTAAATAATAAAGTTAATGGAAAAATTACTAAGAGAACAAGTGGTTAGAAGTAGGTTAACCCTAAAATAAGGAAAGTGGGTTAAGATGGTCAAAAGGTAACCCCTTGAGGAAGCTACATGAAAGTATAAATAAGAGGCAAGGCTCTTTCATTTTAATCACACTTGAGAATATTGAATATCTATAAGTGATTGAGGTAACCAAAGGATATCTAAGCCGAATTTCAGAGGGAAGGTGAAGTAAAGAAGGTCGAAATTCAAGGGAGGATAAATTATTTTGATGATGCTTTCTAAGGTATGTTATTTACAGGTCATCTCACCATTTTCTTAATAACTTTTTTTATAGAATGATTCAGATCGTGAAATTGGGAGGCCATTGAGGAAACATATCCATGTAGTTGTGGTACAAATTTCATCTTGTGGTTCGTTGTATTGTTGGAGTTAAACTCTATGGAAAATAGGGTCTGTGGCTAGTCCTGAAACTTGTCTAAAACAAGTGTTTCAGGTAAAAACGTCATAACTTCTTCATAAAATATCCAAATTTAGTAAGATCAAATGTGTTAGTCAGAGTACAGTCTATAATATTCTTTGTACAATTTTCAGATCTATACAACAAATATTCTATGCGGGGCACACTCTACAAGTTCGCTCTCTAGAATAAGCCAGAATTCAACAAGGTATGCCATTTTTGTTATAACCCCTTTTCTAAGAGGTTCCAAGTAGTGAAACCTGAAGGAATTGGATAAAACACACTATAAAACATTGTGTACTATTTTCATATCTTTATTCATTACAGGTACATAGTTATGATTATTTCAAGTTAGGGTTGTTGACTAATCCAAAACTAGTCATGTGAGACTAAAGTAAAGTTTGATGAAAATGCTAGTCTCTTGTTGTTAAAGTTAATGAAGGTTTGCAGGTATTTGATTTTATACACGAGGTCTATTACAGAGTTAGAAATCAGATTTGGATGATGAAATTGATGAGGGTGTTTGGTTGAGGTACATGTTGGGTACATGGTTGAGACAGGTAGTTGATGAGTTGACACATACATGAGGTGTATAATTGATGATGTTGGTACATCTTGATGAGTCATAGTCGATGAGTAGTTGATACATGATTGGTACAGGTTTGGTGCATGGTTGATGCACTTGTTCATGGTACAGGTTGAGGTACAGGTTAGTGCATGGTTGATGCACTTGTTCATGGTACAGGTTGAGGTATAGGTTGGTGCATGGTTGATGCACTTGTTTATGGTACAGGTTGATTATAGGTTGTTTGTTACAGGTTGGTGCATGGTTGATGCACTTGTTTATGGTACAAGTTGATTACAGGTTGTTTGGTACAAGTTGGTGCATGGTTGATGCACTTGTTTATGGTACAGGTTCATTATAGGTTGAGGTACAGGTTGATGCATGGTTCAGGTTATTGGTACAAGTTGTTTGGTGCAGGTTGATTGGTACAGGTTTACAACAGTATATCTCAAAATCATAGTGTGATAGTGGTTCCATCATTCTATTTCTACGTTAGGGTTGTTGGATGGGGCAAGGACAAGTGGTTGTAGCCACCTTTCGGTTGTAGCCGGAGAACATAGGGGGTTGTAGCCAGAGAATTNCACTTGTTTATGGTACAGGTTCATTATAGGTTGAGGTACAGGTTGATGCATGGTTCAGGTTATTGGTACAAGTTGTTTGGTGCAGGTTGATTGGTACAGGTTTACAACAGTATATCTCAAAATCATAGTGTGATAGTGGTTCCATCATTCTATTTCTACGTTAGGGCTGTTGGATGGGGCAAGGACAAGTGGTTGTAGCCGGAGAACATAGGGGGTTGTAGCCAGAGAATTGGGGAGTTGGAGCTTCCCTCAGGTTGTATACTAAAAAACTAGGGGGTTGGAGCCTCCTTCCAGTTGCAGCTGGAAAACAAAGGAAGTTGGTGCTTCCAATGAATGTAATTAAAGACATATAAGAAAAAGTATGTTGTGTTTTTCTCCCGCTTTGGGTTTCCACGTAAAAACACTAGTGTACTATGTATGCGCATGATTGCTCATTTGTTCATTGTTTATTTACTCTACAACTATTGGATGATAATGCTACATTGATATAACACTTGCATATTGTGGTTAAAAAGGATTGAATTGCTCTATTACTGATTCACCTCCCCTCTCAGTATTCCAACAAATTCAATACTTAATTAACGTTTAATGAAGTAAATGTTGTTGTTATGATATATGGTAATCTTATTTTTATTCAAAATGACTTTTTGTTAAAAACTTAGTACTTTATTAACTTCATCAATTAATTAATTGAGGAATTTTGGTAAAAGCTCAATACTTAATCAACCTCATCAATTTAGTAAATGTGCTTATAACCTTTTAAAGTATTTTTTTTTGATATAAATTGAATTATTATTATCCAAAAAGCACTGATATGTATTGCTTTTTTGGGGTTTAGTTTTCTATCTTTGACATCCACAAATTCATATTGGAAGTTTGATATTCAATTTTTATACAAATTTATTGAGTTTGAAGTATTTAATTATAACTTTGACCATGTACATGTTTTAAACTAATTGTTTTACACTTTCCAAAGATATGTTTTTTTGTTGCTACTTCTCTTAGGTGGGGGTTTTGAAAATTTTCGTTTTTATTTCTAACATTTTTTCCACTCAATATAATGGAGTGAGACTAGTGGAGGCAAAGTAAACCAGTTGTGTAACTTCCTTTAAGTTGTTCAAAGGTGTTGTTTCTCTTTTTGGGTTTGAGTTGTTTCCTCTTCATTCCCTTGAGATGTTAGCATTATCACTTATGAGGGGTTGGATCTTTTGGCATGATCGAATCTTTGTCTACATTATCCATTTCAGAGGTGCAACTACCTTTGTTGATATTCTACGCTTTGAGTGAATTGTGTCATTTTTTTAGTTGTCCTGGGGTTCATCTAATAGTGATTTCAACTTATGGGTTTAGTGTTTTGTAACATATGGATTTCACACTTTAGTACTCACCAACTTTGACCAGTTAGGTACATGTTTTAAACTAATTGTTTTACACTTTCCAAAGATATGTTTTTTGTTGCTACTTCTCTTAGGTGGGGGTTTTGAACATTATTGTTTTGAGCCTTGATGTATGGGATCTCGTCTGTGCATCTCATAACGCTATCTCTCCTCAGCTTTGATCTCCGCATGTTGTTTTCTTCTTCACTAAGCTTTGATCTCTGTTTCTGTTTTTCCATCGATGCACACTCTGATCTTGCCATCAATGACAAGCACACACTTCCTGTAAACATGCCAACAATCTCCCCCTTTGGCATTGATGGCAACCCTAAAAGGCTGCACTAATCTCCAACTATAGCATCCAGACCACACCTTTTTTCCCCCTTTGACATCAATGTCAAAGAAAACATGCTCCCCCTGAGCTGTTGCAGTACTTGTCGGAGGTATCAGATATTCAACCAATACATACTCCCCATGACAGGATGGACCCTCTTAGGTTGATAATCGGGTCACACCCAACTTCTGGTGTAGATATTCAAACTGAGCTTTTGCAAGCAGTTTAGTGAAGATATCAACAATTTGTTCTTTGGATGGAATATAATGCAAAGCAACAACAGTGTTGGTCACATGTTCCCTCAAGAAGTGATATTTGATGGGTATATGCTTGTTCATGGAGTGAAATACAGGGTTCTTTGACAGACTGATTGCACTGGTATTATCACAATGAATTGGGATCGATGCAGTATATTTTACCTCCATGTCTGCAAGTGTCTGAAACATCCACAATACTTGGGCACAACATGTGGCAGCTGCCATGTATTCAACTTTTGTAGTTGATAAGCAAATGGAACCTTGCTTCTTGCTCAACCATGATACAAGGGAATCTCCTAAGAAGAATGCACCTCCACTTGTGCTTTTCCTTTCATCCACACAGTTAGCCCAATCAACATCTGAATAAACTGATAGTTGAAAATTTTGATTTATAGGATACCATAGGCCATAGTCCATTGTTCCTTTCAAGTATTTGAATATTATTTTGACAGCTAACAAATGACTCTGTTTAGGTGCAACCTAATACCTTCCTACCATGCCAACAACATGCACTATGTCTGTACAGGATGTTGTGATGTACAATAGGCTGCCTATCATAGAACTATATGAACTCTGATCAACATTAGGTGAATCATCATCCTTACTTAACTTACATCCAGTGACCATAGGTGTGCTCATAGGTTTAGAATCTTCCATTTGAAACCTTTTCAACATTTCTATTAGATATTTTTCTTGAGAAAGAAATATTCCTTTAGACCTCGAAGTAATTTGTAGGCCAAGAAAAAATGGCAGTTCCCCTATCATAGACATTTCAAATTCAGACTTCATGGCAGAAGAAAACCATTTTACCAATGAAGCATTATTACTACCGAAGATGATGTCATATACATAGACCAACACAATGAGTAGATCATTACCCTCTATTTTGATATATAGATTGTTGTCAATTGTTCCTCTCTTGAACCCTTTGTCTTGTAGATACGTATCTAGTCTATGATACCAAGCACAAGGATCTTGTTTCAGCCCATATAAGGCTTTCTTCAGCTTGCAAACAAAGTCAGGGTTATTTGACAGTTGGAAACCCTCTGGATGTTCCATATAGACTTCTTCTTTTAGATCTCCATTTAGAAAAGTTGACTTGACATCCATTTGATAAACTTTAAACTGTTTATGAAAAGCATAGGCAAGAAACATTATAATAGCTTCTAATCTTGCTACAGGCGCAAATGTTTCATCAAAGTCCAATCCTTCTATTTGAGCATATCCTTTGCAGACCAATTTAGCCTTATTTCTTAAAATATTTCCTTTCTCATTCATCTTATTTTTGTAGACCCATTTGGATCCTATTACATTTTTATTTGTTGGCCTAGGAATGAGTTCCCAGGTGTCATTCTTTTCAATCTTGTCCAGTTCCTCATTCATTGATTTTAACCAATTTACATCTCCACTGTCTTCATTGAAGTTCTTGGGTTCCACCATGGATATGAAGGCCATATGTGATTGCTCAGTGTATTTGATTATCCTTCTCCTGGTTTGTACACCTTTGTCTTTCTCACTAATTATCTGACTTTCAGGATGATTCTTTTGAGTAATTCTGGAGGAAGGATTTGATGCTGATTGTCGTCCTGACTCTTCTTGTCTGGGTGTCTCTTCTCCATCTGATTCTTGGACCTGTTCATCTTTCGTTTCAGCTATGTCCTTTGTAGTAGGCTCAATATTGCTCACCTCTCTTTCTAGGAATCCTTCATAAACCTTTAAATCAATGCAATCAACTAATTTATGTAATATTTTATTAAAGAATCTATATGCTTTACTATTGGTAGCATATCCTAAGAAGATGCCTTCAAAAACCCTTTCATCATACTTACCAAGATTTTCATTATTATTTTTTATGTAGCACTTACTCCCAAAGACTTTGAAGTGTTTGATTGAAGCAGGTCTTCCATACCATAGTTCATAAGGTGTCTTGTCACTATGTGGTCTAAGGTGGGCCTTGTTAAGAATATGGACTGCTGTGTGTATTGCTTCTACCCAGTAAGTTTGACCAATGTTATTCTCATTCATCATTGACCTGGCCATTCGCTGAACTGTTCTGTTTTGCCTCTCAACTACTCCATTTTGTTGTGGAGTTTCTGGGATTGTGTATTCTCTCTTGATCCCATGTTTATCATAGAATTCCTTGAACTCAATTAACATAAATTCTCCTCCTCTGTCTGATCTTACTGCCTTTAACCTCTTGCCTGTTTGATTCTCAGTTAAAGCCTTAAATATTTTAAATTTCTCAAATGCTTCAACTTTTTCTTTGAGAAAAGCAACCCAAGTAAGTATGGAGTAATCATCAATGATCAACATAAAGTAGTTTCCCTTCCATGTGTCTTCCTGTCTTGATGGTCCACATAAATCCATATGAACTAATTGGAGTGGTTTCTCTATTGAAGTAGAGCTCTTGGATTTAAATTGTGTCCTGGTTAGCTTTCCTACTTGGCAGGGTTTACATACAAAGTCTTGTGGCTTTGATATTCTTGGAAGATCTTTTACTGCCTCAAGATTTTTGAGCTTGATTAAGTGGTCAAAGTTTAGATGTCCAAGTCTCCTATGCCATAACCAACTTTCATCATGTTTGCTTAGATGACACTCTTCTTTATCTTCCTTCAACACATATACATTATTTTCTGTCCTTATGCCTTTAGCCACAATTGGGCACTTTAATTGTCTAAATAAATAGCTAATTAAGGTGTTCAAATATAAATTATCAAACCCAGGAAAGTTTTGTTATTGCAAGATAATTGTGCACAGTCTATGCTAGATTGATGAAAGCAACATTAATCGAGTTGCAGTATTGAAAGAAAACAGAGTTTTGGAAAACTAAACACTAGCACAAGTTGCTGACACAGCTGGAGTTCTAATCTACTGTTGTAGGATTGAAATCTCGCTTTCTTAATTGAAATCTAGATTGATGAGTGTATAAGAACCCTAGATTATCTATCTTATTCCGATTTTCTATTTTATCCTTGCAGAAAGGAATTCTATGCTAATTGCAGAAAGGAAATTTTAGTTTCAGGGAGTAAATTCACACTTCTAATTACTTATTGTTGAAAGCAAAGTTTTATCTAGTACAAAAAGACAATTCTCCAACGATATACAACACTTGACTTAAGATTCTCATGAGACACACTGATGCGCATTTGACAGGAAGGAACTAAACTGTAACAACAATTATGATCTAAGAATGCTAACAGGTTATTCACATAAATCAGAGTAGCTAATCTAAAACAACAAAACAGGGGGTAGTCTGTGAGGAAGGTGGGCCCTTTCCTTCTCACTGAATCCACTCAAAGAGATCATAGTAGGTTGGAGAAACTCAAGTCGCCTTCTTTATTAAAATCGCCAAAATTGTTCAATTACAAGTTGCTTCACTTTACTTCACAATTCCACAGCTAATCTCGGTTGTTAATGATTACAAAAGCTCTGCTATTTAAAGACAGAGTCATTTAGTTCAAAATGGACTCAGAACAGCCTTGAGAATCCCAGATTCTCAAGCTATTCATAAGATACAAGAGATCTGTCATATTCATCAAATCTGGACAAAGAATCAGTGTGAGCCAAAATGTGTAACAACATAGGATCATTCTTCAGGATTTAGCTTTCAGGATCGGTGGCCATTTGTTGCAGCGAGTGTAACAGCTTTTAGGATTGGTGCGCATATGTTGCAGTCGGTGTAACAACTTCTAGGATAAGTGGGCGTCTATTGCAACAAGTGTGATAGCTTCCAGGAAAGGTGCACAGTTGTTGTAGTCATGTAACAACATGCAAGACTAGCACACAACTGTAACAATTGGTGTAACAACAACAATCTTTCTTTAAGTCTTGGCTATTCTACACATTTTGATCATTAGTTGCACACTTATGGGTAAAATATGAGAAATACTACTAATCAAACGTGTTAAATAAATAAGAATATCAAAGCAAGATTAATGACTCATACCTTAGGAAAAAGGGTCTTGGCAGTATTAAAATAGACATTTAGCATAGGAATAATAAGTTTGAAAGGGTAAAAGATATAGTGAAAAAGGGACATTTCTGGGTCCTAACATGCCCCCAACTGAAGATATTGCATGTCCTCATGCAAAAACACTTTCAAACCTTTTACTGAATCTGAAGTAGGGAGATGAATCCTCCCATGTAAACTGCTAATACAATTCGTTAAGTACTTGTATGCAAAACTGTGTGTACCCCCAATATCTGTTAGCTCAAAAATTTGTCCTGCTTGCCTTGTCTTTAAGAACAGAGTGCAACAGAGGTTCTTATGTTTGAGCTGCTGGTGAACCAACAACTACTCTATTACGTAGGGATCTCTTCTTTCTTACTGGCTCTTATGGAGCAGTAAGGTCAAATTCTATTTTAACTAAGAGGTTGACTGGTTCTTCAGGCTGGCCAGTGACTGGTACTTTTGCTATTTTATAGCCTACCTCAAAATAGATATTACCACATTCAAAGCACATGAGCTCTCTATGTTGGTCCATAACAACTTTTCTAAGTGATAATATGTCTAAGGCCATCCGCTCTGGATTGTTCTGACGAGCCACCTGTAATTCATCCCTTAAGGAAGCCAACTCTGTTTTGAGGCTGTCATTTTCTTTTAATAGTTCAATAATCCTGGAATTTGTTGTGTCCTGGACCTTCTTCTCAATTTGAGAAAAAAGTTGAGCAAGTGGCACATCCTTGCAAGTTTGGGTAACTGGTTCTTGTGTGGCAAATACACACAGGACTTGTTCCGGTGCAACAGTTGATTCTGGCCTGACTAATTCTTGTGGAATAGTCTTTGCCTGGATAGTTGGTTCTTGTGTAACAACTAAGTTAGGGATGGCAGTATCTTGCTGAACAGTCTCTTCCTAGGCAACTGGTTCTTGTGTAATAGCCATGTCATCTGAGGGGATTGGTTCTTGTGTAGCAGTATCTGTAGTAATGGAGGGTAATGGATGAAGAATAGGTATTGCATGTTCCATATCCTTCCATCCTGTTGCTGCTGTAGTAGACCTTGCTGACCGAGTTCTTGTTCGACAACACAGGTATTCCAACAGAGGACGAACACATTTAGTAACCACTCACATAACCAAATCAAATATCAACCCACCGATGTTTTCATGTGGTGAAACCCCTACAAGGAAACATCCACGGCCCCAACCAACGCGACCACTTGGAGCAGTTTATTAATGAAAATAAAAAGATTATAGAAAGATTTTACAAGATATTTTCTCACAATCAATCATCGGCAAATGACCCTCCATGCTCTTTAAATAGAGATCATGGACCAATCGAGTGTTAAGCCACAGATC